>JAINUG010000129.1:370000-517500 GCA_029706075.1 Aldrovandia affinis
AAAATCTAGAAATCCTTGGAAGAATTTGTCGTGATCCCCCCTCCCCCGCCCAACCGTACGTGTGCTCTTTGGTTTCCCCACCGAGAAGCCTCGGGATGTTAACATGGTTCCCGTGCCTCGTCGGCATGGCTACGTTCGGGGGGAGATCCGGACGACGCCTCGCAGCGACGCTCTCAACAGTACAGAACTCTCTCGGGGGGCCGGCCATATGGCCAGAGCATATGGATTCACTTATACGCAACTTCCCCCACGTGAGGAACAAAAATATCACCTTAATTAGGACGACCGAATACACTGGCTGGGAAAGCGAGCATCTCGGTGACTGAGATTCAAGCGATATTGAGGCGAATACATGCAGATGTCAGACCCGGAAGCTTCTATCCAGAGGTGCACACAATAATATATAATATAATATATGCCATTTAGCAGACGCCTTTATCCAAAGCGTCTTACAGTAGTGAATGCATACATTTTCAGTGTACGTGGTCCCAGTGGGAATTGAACCCACAACCTAAGCGTTGCCAACGCTGTGCTCTACCAACTGAGCCACGGAGAACCACACAAGCCTCGTTGGTAAATGGTGGTGTTGGCAAAAAGCGTGAATTATTGTTTTTGACGGCGACAGCATTTAGCCACTCAACAGAAATCTGCTAAACGGAAATCCTCCTGCGGTGTTTAATATATACTTTTATTTTCTCTAATTACATTTAGCTTTTATCTCCGGCTGCAGCAATAATAGAAATTCGATGAACCGAACAGCGCCGTTGTCGTCCTTCTTCGTGGGGCGTTAATTGTGCGCGCACTCTGCTCGAAATAACAACTCTGCAAACAGGAAATCCGCTGCCGTTCACTCAATATTAAATCACAGACGTTTGTGATCAATTTCCCATAGCTCCCACAGGGATCACAAAGCCTGTCACGCTGTGGTATTCAGCCAGTTAGGAACTTGAAGATGGCATTCTGTGTTAGAGCTCTCTGGTGCTGCGTTGTATATATAGCCCGGCAGATATGCGACAAATTCTGGTAGAATTGTGCCTTTGATGATACAAGCATGAAATTTGGCACACAGTTAGGGCATAACCTTACAGTGAATTTTGGATATAGGGACATTCCAGATTCCTCCTAGGCCTAAAATGGCGGCCATTTTACAAAATGGCAGCTATGAATGACATATTTTGCCTACTAGTCCAGCCCTGTCATGTGTGCTGGGTGCGAAACACAATGTAGTGAGCATATTATGAATTGTTATGCACATGCTATGCAATAACTTCATATTGGGCTCAAAAAGTGCATCTACGGTGGCACATAAGGGACAAAACTAATGGTTTACCATTGCAATAGGCATGATTGGGGTAGCGGAATAATTATCTAGCTTTGCATTACTATCTGCTTGTTCCTGGAAGTAATTTGGATGACTGGTGTGCTGAACGAGTTGATGCAAGTCCACAGTTCCAGTTCTGGTTCATCATTCTGCAGCTAGAACTGGCAGTCCTGATCTATGTGAGATCCGTCCGTGAAGAAAACTTCCTGCTGTACACTGATGCTCTGAGCAAGCTTGTACCCTGGTTCTTCGCCTTGGGACATACAAACTATGCCAGGTGGATTCCAGTTCACTTGTGTGACATGGTGACACTGGTAACCAAGCATCCAAGTGTATATGCGCAGTTTCTGGCCGGAAACTTCACCGTGAAGAAGACCACACATGCATTCTCTGCCATAGCCTTAGACCAGGCACACGAGCAGAATAATGCATTGGTGAAAGGTGACGGAGGGGCTGTAGGCCTAACGGAGAATCCTGCAGCTTTACGCCGCTGGATGGTGTCCGGTCCAGAGATGGCCAGATTGATTTCTGAGTTCCAGGCCACAACAGAGAAGAGAATGAAGAAAACTGAGCTCAAGCACCATGAGCAGACTAAGCACACGCAGGTAGCCTTTGCTCGAGATGTGAGAGCACTCACTCGTGTCATGGGAAAGATGGGGAACCCATTCTGTGAAGACAGCAAAGATCTCTTGGTGCTAGACAGCAGAGACCTGGCAGACCCAGCAGTCATCAACACTCTACACCAGATCGAGAAGCTGGGACAAGAACAGTATGACACGTATGTCAATGAGAGGCTTGTTCATCAGACAAAACCCATCACCGACCCAATAAAGAGAAACAACCTCCATATCTTCAACCAACCTCCAGTCAGAGAGAAGTCAAGAACACAGTTCCAGGTGTTATCCCTCAAGAATGACTGCTCCCTGTTCTCCAGGTTGTTCATTGCGTCGCAGACACGCGATGGAGATCTTGATGAATTCTTCGCACATGAGAACCAGGCTTGTCCCCCTGCATTGTCACAAATGGGCAAAATCAGACTTGAAGTCTGATCTGGTTGGGTGCTTAGAAGGTCTGATCACTCCACGGGAGAATGATGCTGCTAGTCCTCCTGTTGAAGTCATGATCCTGGATGGAGCAGCTATCGTCAACATGCTGGCACCTGGTAATGCGAAGACCTTCTCTGAGTATGCATCACTAGTATTCTTGCCGTACATCACATCTCAGCTACAGCATACGAGCAGGGTGGATATTGTCTGGGATGAATACTTCCCAGACAGTTTGAAAGCACACACCAGGAAGAGGAGGGGTAAAGGCACCAGGAGATGAGTTGAGCCATCTAGTTCCATCCCTGGAAACTGGCAGGCCTTCCTCCGCATAGACGAGAACAAGGTGGAGCTGTTTGCCTTCCTAGCAACGAGGATAGCAACCACGGAGACAGAGAAGCAAATCATCATCACAAACCACCAAGAAGTGCTTTGTACACAGCCCCGAGATGTTGTTGGTCTCGCCCCGTGTAGCCATGAGGAGGCGGATACGAGAATACTACTCCATGTCCAAGATGCAGTGAGGCAGGGCTATACCAAGGTGTCAATCCGCACAGTGGACAATGTTGTGATCCTTGCAGTGGCAGCAGCTGGACGTTTGGACATCGATGAACTCTGGGTTGCTTTTGCCACAGGAAAGAACTTCAGGTACTTGGCAGCTCACGAGATGGCTGTGGCACTGGGACCGAACAAGTGCCGAGGGTTGCCATTCTTCCATGCCTTCACTGGGTGTGACACCGTGTCATGCTTCGGTGGGAGGGGGAAGAAAACAGCATGGGAAACATGGAAAGCCTATGATGAGGTCACTGATGAGGTCACCACAGCTTTCTGCACATTGGCTGCCACGCCAACCATTTCAACTGTAGATGACTACATGGATTCACTGGAGCGTTTTGTTGTACTGCTCTACGATCGAACCAGCAGCCAGGAACATGTCAACGAGGCTCGCAAGCATCTCTTCACCCAGCGCAGCAGATCAATAGAGCCATCCCACCAACTCGAGAAGCCCTCAGACAACACATCAAGAGAGCTGCCTACCAAGCCGGCTTCTGCTGGGGCCTGATGATGATTTGCACACCAGAGCTCCCATCGCCAAGTGAATGGGGTTGGGTTCAGAGTGATAATGGCTGGGGATATGTTGGACAACCCTCCCGGAGGCAACTGAGGCATGCCGGCAATTGATTACATGTGGATGCAAGAAGGGTTGCAAAGGACAGTGCAAGTGTGTTAAGGCCGCACTCCAGTGCACAGCTCTGTGCCACTGCGTAGGGGGACTGCACACACGATAGTTTACAGGAGGATTACACACCTATAACATGTACACAATCATGTGGAAGATTATATCACTTGGATCTAAGACTTTTCTGTGCACTACATTCTATGTAAAGGTTAAATAGAAGCACTTCCAGGGTGTTAAAGTGACATTTCCCGTTCATTTCCATGGCGTTTCCTAAGTTTGTTTAAAAAAAGCTGAAAAAGTATTTTTTTGCGAAGAATAAGGACCAAATAAATGTTATGTGAGTTTTTTCACATTTAATTGCCATCCTACAACCTGTTTAAGTAAAAAAACATCATTGGTGTGCTTCTTCAATAAGTAAATCTAGTTATATTGACATGGATCCTGTGTCGCGTACCACCCGAAAACGGCCATTTTCAAAATGGCCACCATTTTGGCCCTAGGAGAAATTTTGAATGTCCCTATATCCAAAAATCTTCCTAGTAGAATGCTCTATCAGTGTACCAAAATTCATGCTTGTATCACCAATAGCACAATTTTCCCACATATCTGCCGTACTAATATGACTGTAAATTCATAGAGCACAAAACGTGGAATGCTTTATCACTGGATTTCCTGGCAACCCTTTACTTGAACTATATTCCTTGAAGCCTACATAACATGGTCAGAAGCGGTCATGCCAGCATATTACAGCTTATGACCATGATGTTGTTGTCATAACATATTCAAATTTTGACAAGGATTTTGAATCAATTCTTTAGAATTAGTTTTATGATATTCACTGCATGCATTATGACCGTGTTATAACGTTGGCCATAAGCTGTAATATGCTGTCGTGACTGCTAATGACAGGTGTTCTGTCATGCTTATGACCACGTTATGTAGGCTTTATGGCATATAGTTCCAGTAAAGTATTTCCAATTAGCGGCAGTTTTCCAAGGTCAATATATTTCAGACCAACAAGGGTAAAAAATGGTCACATGTCTCTGTGAACCAAAGTTTGACCTTGAAGTTAAACCTATGACCTTCTCTTGTTCTTCTTTCTTTAGTTATACATATTCAGTCTGACACCATGCTGCAATTGCTCATTGAGGTATTCACCCTAGATCCTGGAGCTGATACCACAGCTGGTCTCTCACACACACACACACACACACACACACACACACACACACACACACACACACACACACGCACACACACACACACACACACACACACACACACACACACACACACACACACACCGAGGATAGAGGGGTTTAAGCCAGGTGTGCAGGGCCCAGATGGGGGAAAAAGGCTGAATGAAGGCCCTGAATATGGACTTGTCATCAAATCCTTAAGCACACGGCTGGTTTCAAAAGGGAAGACAATCGGGAAAAGGCAAGAGAGCAGAATTTTAAACTCCACGCCGTTTCACGCCAGAGCGGTTTCAGCTCGGAAGCCCGTGACTGAACTTGATTAAGCGGCCGCATTAAAATGCAAACCCAACCCTTATCATTATTATCATTTTATTTCTTTTTAACGTTTTAATTAAAGAATCACAGTCCGAGCTGGGGAAGAGGAGCAGCAGGATAAGAGCTCTCTTTAAGATCTCTTCCCGTCGTGCCACACATCGACACCGTTTCACCAGCGATTCGTCTAACGGGTGCTGCTGACACAATAGAGTCGCCCAAACAACCAGCTTCATTGACGCAGGGGTACATTATTTTTCCCCTTGCCTGCTCTAAATCTCCAAACACTAATAAAGGCAAAATGGTGACATAAATAATTGGCTCTGCGGGCTTCAGGGACATGGCCTGGCATAGCTTCTCTATTTCCTCTCCCCTTGCATATGGGTATCCTAGCAACCTGACCACTTTTGGCCAGTGCACGAGACGCGTGGCTTGCAAAATGGTATTTCATTGCTCCCAGAGTGGGCCATGCGGGCGCACACTAAGTGATAATTGGACCATATTTTGCTTTGGTTCAAATGCGATGTGTCGCAGCCCGACGCTTCGTTTGGAGATGTTTGTCCGCCGACAGTATGTTGGACATCCGCGGTTATTTTTACATTCCATAAGGATGGCATCGCAGCGACAAGAACCTACGTGCTGGAAGCACAACAGACAGACTATGCCGGCCAGAGCCGACAGGAGATGCCCAAGAAAGTTCCGCACACAAAGCTCGCTCGCTAGTGAAACGAAAACAAAACCAGCTCATACTTGGACATGAAGGGTTGAGTGCTTTGTGTGAAAAAAACAAGACAAATAAGAAGATACAAAAGAAAAATAAAGATAAAAAAAAAAAAAATAGTCAAATAAGGGGGGGTGGGGGTTCGAGAAAACACCCCAGATATCTAATACTGATCAGTGATCAGTCAGTGTCATGCTATATTATTGATATCTATTGATGATGATTAAGATACAGGAACTTACAAATATCCATGTGCACTTATTATTTGTGACCAATTATTTGACATGCTGCAACATGATTCTTTGATAGGGCGATAGCTAGCTGCCAAATAACTGGATGCCCGAAGGTTTTTTTTGTGATGCAACCACAATTCACGAGGTGATATAACTCTCTGTGTGTATGCATGGGTAGAACGATTTTGAGCATTGCTTGCCATGCCTTTCTGAGAACTACATATGTAGTGTGTTTGTCATAGCTTCCCCACCCAAAGATCAGATTTAACAGCCTTACCTCAAAGTGGGAAATGGGGTTTGGAAACATTTTGTGACTTCTGCATTGGAGCTTTGACAGAATGCAGCTGTCGCACGCCGTGCAGACAAAACCAGGACTGGAACAGAACAGCAGGACGCAGGGAATGGATTTGTCGGTCTGCGGACCGGATTTTATTCTCTCTCCAGCAGGGAGAGAGAGAGAGAGAGAGAGAGAGAGAGAGAGCGACGACACTAGAAATGAACAAAATGAACATCCGCCGTCCCCCTCACGGGTTCTGGCTAAAAACAATAAATCAAAATAACAAACTAGCGTGCAGCGTTTTTCCGCCTTTCGGAAAAACCACTACAGATTCACACAAAGATGTTCACAGCTTTTCCGCTGTCTCTTGGGATCCCTCGGTTCTCGGACGGCGTTCGACAGCCAGGTGGCTGGCGTTCAGTTCCAGCCACCTACTAAGAGAGCAGAGCAGTTTTAGGCACACGGGTAGAATTAGATGATGCCACACAGCTGTGTGTCCTAGCTGCCCTGCCAGTAGGCATGGCCGTTAAACTCCCTGATTCCCTGACTAAACCGACACCTTCCACAATAACATGACAGTTTTTAGTTTTTTCTTTCTAACTTGTTTTATCTTTTTGTGTTTGTTTCTTTTCATTTCTGATCTTTTACGTTTTAGGTTATTATCAACAGTTTGACAACCGGCTGACACTGAAATGGCCGTTATACCTACTCCTGCTGCCCGAGGATGCGTTTGTCCCTTTTAAAACATTAAATGTGTGCGCTGGAAATTAATTTATTTAGAGTACTCCTCTCTCCTCATCTCCCAATGGATTATTCCAGAAAACTGGTTCTCTGGCATAAGCCATTTATGCCATTTGTCTGATGATAAATGGCTCGCAATCAATTCTGGGCACACAACATAAGATCACAATCCTTTTAATATTATTGCATTTCTTTTTTTTTTGACTTCCCTCTCTGAAAAGGAATACCATCTCCCGTGGAAAATGTACATACAATCCATGAGCCTGAGATGGGTCTGGGTTTAGGGTCAGGGTAGGACTGGTGCATGACAGTATACACTCAGTGGCCACCTTGTTAGGTACACCTTTCTAGTACTGGGTAGGACCCTCCTTTGCCCCCAGAACAGCCTAAATTCTTTGTGGCATGGATTCAAGAAGGTGCTGGAAACATTCCTCAGAGATTCTGATCCATGTTGACATGATAGCATCACGCAGTTGCTGCAGATTTGTCAGCTGCACATTCACGTTGCGAATCTCCCTTTCCACCACATCCCAAAGGTGCTCTATTGGACTGGGTTCTGGTGACTGTGGAGGCCATTGGAGTACACTGAACTCATTGTCATGTTCGTGGAACCAGCTTGAGATGACGTGTTCTTTGTGACATGGCGCATTATCCTGCTGGATGTAACCATTAGAAGATGGGTAGACTGTGGCTATAAAGGGATGCACATAGTCAGTAACAAGACTCAGGTAGGCTGTGGCATTTAAACAATGCTCAGTTGGTATTAAGGGGTCTAATGTGTGTCAAGAAAACATTCCCCATACCATTACACCACCACCAGCAGCCTGAATTGTTGACACAAGGCAGGATGGATGCATGGATTCATGTTGTTTGCACCAAATTCTGACCCTACCATCTGTATATCGCAGCAGAAATCGAGATTCGTCTGACCAGGCAACGTTTTTCCGATCATCAACTGCCCATTTTGGTGAGCCTCACTTTCCTGTTCTTAGTTGACAGGAGTGGAACCCGGTGTAGTCTTCTGCTGCTGTGGCCCATCCACTTCAAGGTTTGACGTGTTGTGCATTCAGAGATGCCCTTCTGCATACCACTGCTGTAATGCGTGGTTATTTGAGTTACTGTCGCTGTCACGGTTCCACGTATTCATGCCATGTTTTATGTTTCATTTCATGTCTTGATTCTGTTTTCATGTTACGTTTCTGTTCATAGTTAAGTCATACACTTTTCCATGTTCTTTCTGCAGATCTTGCGTTCATGCTTTCTCTCTCTCTCTCGCTGTCGCTCACGTTTTCTTATTGTTTCCCCTCCTTGTCTGATTACTAATTTACTAACGATTAGATAGGTTTATTGTTTCTGCTAGCACGATTGGCAATTTGGTAACTCTAATTGCCAATGTGCTGAGATTTACTAACTCACTAACCATGTAGTTCATGTCAATTTACTAATCTACTAACGCTAGGTCAGGATAGGATAATTACTAACTACGACTAATTATCTTGTTACCTTGTCATGCTCTCCTCAGCTGTTTTCTGTTTCGCTCTGTTCTCAAGCTAAGTGTCTGCACCTGTCTACACCTCCATATAAGCTCAGTGTTTTTGTCACGTCCTTGCGTAAATTGTTGCCTATATCTCTATAGCACCTTTGAGCATTACCCAAGTCTGATATCTTTGTTACGATCCAAGCCTGTTTTCTGACCATTGTTACTGCCTGCCGTTTTGTTACCACTGCCTGTTTAGACCACACGAGTTTTTGCCTGCTGTCTTTTGTGCCGTTGCCCCGCCGGAGCAGACTTCGGTCTTGACTCTTGCACCGGCCCCTGACTACGAGCCTGCCTACCGTCCTCCTGTACCTCTGCCCCGCTGACAGCTATTCTGGTTTATTTGGATTCTTTGCATGGTTTACCGAGTTCGAGACTGCCTTCTCCTCGGTACTGTATTTTGGTTATTGGCTTGATTTTTCGGTTATCGGAATTTGCTTCTGTTTGACTACGTCTCCTGAACATTACTCTAATAAAGCCCTTGCGGGTCTTTATTTTACGTCATTGTCTCTGAGTCGTGCATTTCGGGTCCAACCCTCACGCACCCGTCTCAGAACAATTTCGGCCAACATGGACCCTGCTGACTCAACCGCCATGTTCCACGCTCTCCAGCAACAAGGCACCATCGTTCAGCAGCACGCCCAGGGATCTCCGACCTTCGCCAGGAGATGAGGGAGCTGTGCGCTGAGATGAGGAGACTTGCCATCGCGGTTCAGCCACGCCTCATGGAACAACCTGCTAAGCCGCTTGCACCTCCACCTTCCAACCCCACGGGAATCTGGCAATTCCGGGAGCCACAACAACCCCCCCCGGAGAGATTCGGCGGAGAACCGGAGAGATGCAAGTCGTTCCTGTTACAGTGTGACTTCGTGTTCCGGCAGCAACCGCAGACCTATCATGATGACGAACGCCGGATCGGCCGTGATGGGGCTGCTCAAGGGGAGAGCCTTGGACTGGGCTACTGCTGTGTGGTCCGGGGGTTCACTCCCTTCTCGTTACTCTGCCTTCGCCGAGGAGATCCGTAAAGTCTTCCAGCACGCATCCAGTGACCAAGAACCTTCCAAGCGTCTGATCGCCCTTCGCCAAGGCAGGAAAACCGCGGACCATTCGATTGACTTCCGCACCATCGCTGCTGCTACCAACTGGAATGATGCGGCTCTAGCGGACCTGTTCCTGGCCAGTCTAAACGAGGCACTCCAGGATGAGTTGGCGCATCAGGAACCGATCACTCAGCTCGACCCACTCGTCTGTGCCGCCATTCGTTTGGACAACCGTTCCAGACAACGCCGGACCGAGAGACAGTTTCCACCCGGTCAGCCGGACCCAAGGCAATGTTCAGGTTCGCGACCTGAGGAGAGACAAGCTGGAGGAGTCGAGTCCATGGATCTTCTCGTACTGGCATGAGAGTCTCACCTGAGGAACGGAAGCGTCGGAGAGACCGGTTCATGTTTCTACTGTGGGAAGCTGGGACATTCTCAAGAACAGTGTTCCAACCGGTCCAAGAGGTCTGATTCATCCATGGATGTGAGTTCCTTAGCCAATCAGGAGAGGACTGCCAGGAATGACCCTCGTCCCACCCTAACTGCCTTGATCATGCTTCCAGGGAGAGCGATCCAGATTAACGCGTTGGTGGACTCGGAGCTGACGCCAACCTCATTGACGAAGTGATGGTCAAGGAACTGAACATTCCCATCCTTCCACTGCCTCACCCGAGAGTGCTCGATCTTTGGATGGCAAGACGTTCTGCCGCATGACCCACATCACGGAACCTATCCATTTGATCATTTCAGGTAACCATCATGAAAAGATTCAATTTCGCATCATCCGCGCTCCCAACGATCTGCTTATTCTGGGGTTACCCTGGCTTCAGAAACACAACCCCGTCATCGATTGGAGTTTAAGTCGGATTCAAGCCTGGAGCCGTGAGTGTCACCAGTCCTGTCTTCAATCCGCACCTGCACCAGCTGAGGGCGCATCTACTCCACCCCAAGTCCTCTGCCCTCCTCGAGAATGTGCCCACTCCTTACCACGATCTGGGCACAGTCTTTCCAAGACGCAGGCACAGACTCTTCCCCCTCACAGACCCTATGACTGCGCGATCAAGCTGCTACCTGGTTCCACACTTCCCTCAAGCCGCCTCTACAATGTTTCCAGACCAGAGAGAAATGCCATGGAGAAATACATTCGGGACTGCCTAGCCAATGGTCTTATTCGTTCCTCCTCTTCACCTGTGGGCGCTGGATTTTTCTTCGTACAGAAGAAAGACGGTTCTTTGCGTCCCTGCATCGATTACAGGGAACTCAACAACATCACGGTCAAGAACAAGTACCCACTGCCATTGATTGATTCCGCTTTTCACCCTCTGCACAATGCCACCATCTTTACTAAATTGATTTACTTAACGCTTACCATCTGGTCCGCATTCGAGAAGGGGACGAATGGAAGACAGCATTCAACACTCCCTTGGACACTTTGAATATCTCGTCATGCCTTTCGGCCTAACTAACGCACCTGCTGTCTTCCAGGCGCTAGTCAATGACGTCCTGCGGGACTTACTGGGCCGACACGTGTTCGTCTATCTTGATGACATTTTGATTTATTCCAACAATGTCAAGGAACATGAGTCCCATGTAGCAGCAGGTTCTCCAAAGACTTTGGAGAACAAACTGTTTGTTAAAGCTGAGAAATGTGTTTTCCACACTGACACCGTTGAGTTTCTTGGCTTCATCTTGGAGAAGGGACAGATCAGGGCGGATCCCAAGAAGATTCAGGCGGTCACTGACTGGCCCACACCTACCACTCGGAAACATCTTCAACGCTTCTTGGGATTCGCCAACTTTTATCGGAGGTTCATCAGGAACTACAGCCAAGTTGTCTCTCCTCTCACCAAGCTCACGTCCACTGCCATGCCATTCCGATGGAGTTCGAAGCAGAAGGGGCATTTTCTAGGATTAAGAAGATGTTCTCCTCTGCACCTATCCTGGTGCACCCCGACCCCACCCGTCAGTTTGTTGTGGAGACTGATGCTTCCGACTCTGGGGTGGGAGCCGTGCTCTCTCAGGTTTCCTCTTCTGACAATCGTCTTCACCCATGTGCCTTTTTCTCTCGGAAGCTTTCACCGGCTGAAAGAAATTATGACGTGGGTAACCGAGAACTCCTCGCAGTCAAATTAGCACTGGAGGAGTGGAGGCATTGGCTGGAGGGGTCCGAGAAACCGTTTGTCGTGGTGGACCGATCACAAGAATTTGGCTTACCTTCAGACTGCCAAGAGACTGAATTCTCGCCAAGCTAGGTGGGCGTTGTTCTTGGCAGATTCAATTTTTCACTGACCTACCGCCCTGGTTCAAGAATGTCAAGCCGATGCCCTGTCCCGGCAGTTTGACACCAGCTGCGAGCGAGAGGCGCCTGAGAACATCCTCCCTTTGTCCTGCACTGTAGCATCGGTAACGTGGAGAATCGAGTCTGTGATCCAGAAGGCTCTACGAGGGGAGCCTGATCCCAGGTCCATTCCCGGCAAACGCCTTTACGTTCCCTCAGCTGCTCGGACACAGGTTCTCCAATGGGCTCATTCATCCTCATGTCTTGCCATCCCGGCTTCACCCGCACCCTGGCGGTCCTTAAGAGAAAGTTCTGGTGGAACTCCATGATTTCGGACGCCAGACGCTTCATCAAGGCATGTACCACCTGCGCCAGGAGCAAGGCCTCCCACCAGGCCCCAGCTGGACTGCTCCAACCTCTGCCTGTGCCCAGCCGACCTTGGAGCCACATTGGGGTGGATTTCGTCACCGGACTCCCCCCTTCTGAGGGTAACACCACCATCCTCACCGTTGTGGATCGGTTCAGCAAGGCGGCACATTTCATCCCCCTGCCCGGTTTACCTACCGCCCAAGAGACTGCGGACGTCTTAGTCAAAGAGGTTTTCCGCATCCACGGCATCCCTCGGACATTGTCTCTGACCGAGGTCCCCAGTTCATCTCTCAAGTCTGGAAAGCTTTTTGCTTGGCCCTCGGAGCCACCGCTAGCCTCTCTTCAGGATACCACCTCAGTCTAATGGTCAGACCGAGAGGGCCAACCAGGATTTAGGAGCGGCGCTACGTTGTGTTTCCGCCAAGAACCCCGCTTCATGGAGCAAGATGCTCACTTGGGTGGAATACGCACACAACGCCCTGCCCTGCGCCGCCACGGTAAATCCCCATTTGAGATCTCCTCGGCTACCAACCACCTCTGTTTCCGATCAAGAAGCCGAGATTGCTGTTCCCTCCTCGCCACCCACATGCGCCGTTGTCTCAAGATCTGGAAGGACGCCAGGGCCGCGCTGTTACGCACGGCAGACCGGAATCGTCGTGTCGCGGATCGCCACCGCACACCAGCCCCAGTTTATAAGCCAGGCGACTCCGTCTGGCTTTCCACTAAGGACATCCCTTTACAATCCACTTCCCACAAACTACAACCCCGATTCATTGACCCTTCAAGATTCATAGCATCATCAACCCTTCCTCTGTTAAATTGTCACTACCTGCTTCCCTTAAGATTCATCCTACGTTCCATGTTTCTTGTATTAAGCCTGTTTCTACTCACCCCATTTGTCCCCCGATCCCCCACCCCTCCTCCCCGTATCATTGATAACCATCCTGCTTATACTGTCAAGAAACTATTGGACATTCGCAAGAGGGGTCGTGGTGTCCAATACCTGGTTGATTGGGAGGGTTATGGCCCAGAGGAGCGTTCCTGGGTCGCCCCCAGTCTCATTTTGGACCCAAGTTTGATCAAGGACTTTCACCGTGACTACCCAGATAAGCTTGCTAGACCGCCAGGAGTCGGTCGTTAGGGGGGGGGTACTGTCACGGTTCCACGTATTCATGCCATGTTTTATGTTTCATTTCATGTCTTGATTCTGTTTTCATGTTACGTTTCTGTTCATAGTTAAGTCATACACTTTTCCATGTTCTTTCTGCAGATCTTGCGTTCATGCTTTCTCTCTCTCTCTCGCTGTCGCTCACGTTTTCTTATTGTTTCCCCTCCTTGTCTGATTACTAATTTACTAACGATTAGATAGGTTTATTGTTTCTGCTAGCACGATTGGCAATTTGGTAACTCTAATTGCCAATGTGCTGAGATTTACTAACTCACTAACCATGTAGTTCATGTCAATTTACTAATCTACTAACGCTAGGTCAGGATAGGATAATTACTAACTACGACTAATTATCTTGTTACCTTGTCATGCTCTCCTCAGCTGTTTTCTGTTTCGCTCTGTTCTCAAGCTAAGTGTCTGCACCTGTCTACACCTCCATATAAGCTCAGTGTTTTTGTCACGTCCTTGCGAAAATTGTTGCCTATATCTCTATAGCACCTTTGAGCATTACCCAAGTCTGATATCTTTGTTACGATCCAAGCCTGTTTTCTGACCATTGTTACTGCCTGCCGTTTTGTTACCACTGCCTGTTTAGACCACGAGTTTTTGCCTGCTGTCTTTTGTGCCGTTGCCCCGCGGAGCAGACTTCGGTCTTGACTCTTGCACCGTCCCTGACTACGAGCCTGCCTACCGTCCTCCTGTACCTCTGCCCCGCTGACAGCTATTCTGGTTTATTTGGATTCTTTGCATGGTTTACCGAGTTCGAGACTGCCTTCTCCCTCGGTACTGTATTTTGGTTATTGGCTTGATTTTTCGGTTATCGGAATTTGCTTCTGTTTGACTACGTCTCCTGAACATTACTCTAATAAAGCCCTTGCGGGTCTTTATTTTACGTCATTGTCTCTGAGTCGTGCATTTCGGGTCCAACCCTCACGCACCCGTCTCAGTCGCCTTCCTGTCAGCTTGAACCAATCTGGCCATTCTCCTCTGACCTCTCTCATTAACAAGGCATTTTCGCCCACAGAACTGCCACTCACTGGATGTTTTTTGTTTTTCGCACCATTCTCTGTAAACTCTAGAGAATGTTGTGCGTGAAAATCCCATGAGATCAGCAGTTTCTGAAATACTCGCACCACCCCGTCTGGCACCAACAATCATTCCATGGTCAAAGTAACTTACGTAGATCACATTTCTTCCCCATTCTGATTTTTGGTCTGAACAACAACTGAACCTCTTGACCATATCTGCGTGCTTTTATGCATTGTCACATGATTGGCTGATTAGATAATTGCATTAACGAGCAGGTGTACAGGTGTACCTAATGAAGTGGCCACTGAGTGTATACAGAGACTTAATCTAGTGTCACCCCCAAATTTTACACTTGGCGTAAAACCAAGAAACATCTCATACTGTCAAATATCCATTTAAAGTGTTACCAACAGCATAAACACATCACAGCAGGAGACTTCAGTGTGGAACTGTGAAAGAGGAGAAGTCTGTTGAGGTACAAACGGGCTATTTTTATTTTTAAATGAATTAATTAAAGTATTAATTTCTGATCTTCTTTCACTTTCATTCGATGACTTCAATAATTGAAAATGAGGAATAATCCCTTTTTGTGCCATTTTACCACACTATATATATATATATAATTTTTACTTTGGAGCATAGTTTCTCATTGCAGGTTATTGGCTTCACCGTTTCACCTTCTGCTCATGTTTTTATTATGTAAAGTGCTGCACACAGTCCTGAAATAGAAAAAAAGAGAGGGAGAGAGAGAGAGAGAGAAGATTAATGTTTTAAACATGAAGGGTTTTGTTGTTGTATTTTGCTCTCAGCTATAATTAAATTCTTAATTAGCGAGCCCTTTGGATGAGAATTCAGGAGGTGAAATTCAATTTAAAATCTGAAATAATTTAGGCCCCGAAATGGTTTGAGGGGAAGGAATGCAGAAAGCGACAGAGAGAATTGGAGAGGGTGGTGTTGGTGAGGGGGGGGTTACTGAAATTCGTGCCCCCCTCCCTGCCCGCTGCGGTCTCTGCGCTGTATCTATTACATCTTAATTGAGGGCTACTGCGGAGCGCGGTGGAGCAGGAGCGCACGGTCTCCTCCTCGTCTCTCCATTAGCACCACGTCACTGCACGCCAAACGCGGAGCATTAGACGCTATTAACTTTTCACTTGACCTCTCCCTCCCTCTCCCTCTCGCCTCCCCTCCTCCCCCTACTGAAGCATCAATCCTGTTGTGTGGAAAGTGTTTCTGAGAGAGGCATGCGATTGCCACTGGTTCAACCTGGGACTCGCCTCATTATTTCCCTGTACTTCATGCGTACTGACTGGCCCCACGTTCAGGTACAGGTACATGGTGTCTCTCGCACTGGCATGCGACCCTGCCTTGAGGAGAGCCCTGAAAAGGCATTGCTACCCTAACCGAACAAGCTCTTACACGTGCAATTAGTACACGCATGCACCGCTCCTCTTCTTCTTCTTTAAATTTGTTTCCAATTTTTTCCCTGTTTTTCTCCCAGTTTGGTAGCCAATTACACCCTCTATTTCTTTTGATTCACCCTCCCCCACGAACCCGCTAAACAAGCTAATTCCCAGAGGCCGGCGATGATCCACCTCCTCCGAGACGGAACTCGCCCACCTACTTTCTAGAGACACCCTTTGCGCTTCTCGGCGAGCTCACCCTCCCCCCCCTCCCCCCGGGGCGGACAGCTAATCGTCGGCACCAATCAGTGCTCCTGGCCAGAGTAGGACGGGCGCAGCCGGGTTTCGAACCGTGGCTGCAGTAGGAAACTCGCATTCCGGGCGAATGCTTTGACCATTAGGCTACCCGAGGCCCCTCACGCAGTCATGCTGCAGGCTCCTACATGCAGTCACACCCAGGCTCTGGAATAGTTCTGCATTTTCTTGCAAAGTTGTGGCCAATCACAATCGCTTGCAGCGTTATGTAACTTCCTTGGCGAACAGGGCAAACTGCAGCGTTTATGTTGGGGGTGTCTCGCAACAGATATCATGCAGAGTCTTCTCAGATAGTCTAAATCGGTGCACTAGTCACCTTTCCTTTTCCTTGCACATCTCCCCCACGCAGAATATTATCTGTCAGCTAGGTGTGGGGGGAATTGCAGTCTCCTTAGGATTATTTCTGAAGTGACTGGACTCTGTTTGAGAGCCTTGCCGCCCCTTCCAGAAGCAGGTATGACATAAATACTGAACTGAGAAGCTCAGATGCGCAGCGAGTGATGTGCAAGGGGTCTTGGATATGTCAGCAGTGCATTGACGACACACCATGGTGAGATATTTAAAATTTGGCAGTTGAGAAACTGCTGCGGGGGGCGGTTAACCGAATTTGCTTTACGATGCACCCTGTCTGTCTCCCGGGACTCACTACCTGGAAATTGAGTTTGTGTGTGTGTGTGTGTGTGTGTGTGTGTGTGTGCGTTTAGGAGGGGAGTTTAACAATTTCCAAAGTTCTCATGACCTCTTTTTATTTTCCCCAAGCATTGCAAAAAAATATCACTATCATCCCTAAAGTGTATCAGGAGGAAAAAGCTGCCCCCGCCCCCCCCCCGCGCCCCAGCGAGCTCATCCATGGCCCCTCCCCATGGGTCAACACAAGGGCATGGCAGCCCACCTCTACAGCTAAGCCCCCCCTCCTCCCTCTTATCCAGGGAGGATTGGCCTCCGGGACTTCTGCATTCAGACCAGCACTGCGGAGGTGGGACTGCACGAAGCAGGGGAGGGGGGGGGGCTGAACTAAACACAGCAAATGCAATCTCATCGCCCGGGGCAGGGGGGGCGTGTGCTGCGGTACACCCGGGGCGTTCCCCTGGAGACGGCTCGGCGCAGATGGAGACGCACCGCTCCGCTCGCTTTTATTTAGCCTCCGCTCCGCAGAGTCCGTTTATTCCCTCGTACACTCGTACGTGCCTCTTTTCAGCCCTCACCGAGCGGAAGCCTGTAAGAGCCGGAAGGGGGAGGGTGGGGGTGCTGCTTTCTGGACCAGCTGGGGGGAAAAAAACCCCACACCCGCTCAGATTGTCTACTTTACAGTGGGGTCCTACAATCTGAGTCCACTATACCAAGACCTGTTTATTCTCATCGTTCATCGAAAACTAACACAACATTTTTTACTCATGTGGTATTTGTTATTCAAGATTGTGATAAAACACTGATACAAAAAAATGGTATGAAATTGGTATAGGATGGGATGAAATTGAATCGATCTATACATATTTTGTTTGCACACCATTGCCTTTCATTTCCTCAAAATGTTGTGACGCTTTATTTTTAATTTAAGCTTTAACGCATGGACACTCCTAATACACAGTGTGAGTTGTTTTGGTCTTGTAACAATTAATACTGGAAATTGACGTAATTAATATGGTCCTCTATGTGTTCTCGTTGCTACTGCAGGTGCTTTAATCTTGAAAAAGGACACTTCCTTTGCAAATGTTTTTGCAGCTGTTTGTAATTATGTCAGCAGAGCTTAGTGAAGTAGTTAGAGGCCAAATTGTTCTCCTGAGTAAAATAATTGTGTTCGTTTTTGATGAATAATGAAAACAAACAGATCTTGGTAGTGGTGCAAGTTTGCATGGTCTTGAGTCTTGACTAAAGAATATCTGTTGCTTGTTTCATAAAAAAGTATTTCACATTACAAGATGAAGAAAGAAAAAAAAACTGGTTTGGATGAAACAATAAAAACACAATAATTTTTTTCCACTCATGTGTTCGAACACAAATCAATAACAAAATCATTTGCGAGAGAAAAAAAGATTACATTTTAAATAACGAAAGTTTCAAAAACAAGAAAAAAATACATTCAGGGTTATTAGAAATCACAAAGCTCAGACTGCAAGAAACTGAAAAAAAATGATGTGCTTCATATTTAATGCCTAAAAAAATGACAAAAATAGTCTGTGATTTTATTGCAGAAAATAGTGGAGACGATGTTGGCCTTGAAAATACAGGCAACTGCCAAAATAAAGGAAACACTTGAGTGAATGAGGGATCCTTTAAACGGGTGTAGTGCTTGAGTGTCTCTTGGGGAGGGAAGGGGGTCCACGGCCAGTACCAGTGGATAGGCCCAGCCCTCCCCTTTCCAATGAGCCCCCCACCTCTCATCTCCTAGCCCGTTACCAGGGTCGTTTGAGTGTCAAAGTAGCTTTATTGTTGAAGTTACCTGTATATTTGAGTTACACAGAAAAAAACCCAAACTATTTCTTTTGGGAGATAGGTCTATCGAGAGTTGGCACATCACAGTCAGGCGCTCGTTATTGACAGCGCCGTTTCCCCGATGACCTCACAGGTGCGAGAGGAGGAGGTCAGCAACTCCGCCGTCATGGTCTTTTGATCGATCGTTCGCTTGTTTGCATCCTGCATTGGACAGAACCATCTCTCATTCGTTTCTGAGTGTCAGCACTTAGAAGTGGAGCCAAAATAACAAGCATATCTCATTTTCTGCATAGCAATCATTTTTATCTGTATACGACAGCTGTCAGGGACAGGCAAACAAATGATTTCTTTTAGCCCCCGCCTTAGACAATGTGCCCGTACTCCGATCCAGAGAAATCCTTTTGCTTTATTTTTCAATGTCTAGCTGTTGTATTTCACGGTTGCCAGTTCCCACGAATATGTTGCTCCTAGAGGCATATGTTTTTCCAAGAATGCCTAAGTCTGTGCATTTGCTATGCAAATGCAATGCGTGTGCACCAGCGCAGATTTATAACAAGTTGGTATTTATCAGCTGTCATCGCATAGAAATGCTGTCCGCGTGAAAAATTCAAGCAATCTGTGCAAAAGACCAGATTCAGCACTAATTCTGTGTGTGATTGATACCCAGACCGCAGGACCCCGCCACTGCTTGCCTGAGCATCAAGACTTCTAGCCTTACAAGCTCTGCGGTGGTCCTGCTCATCATTGCAATGCCAGCGGTCAAATCATTTTACCATGTGACGTGTTCAAATTGACGATGCGTCTATAATTTGTAGCTTAGCATGTGTACCCTGTGCTATGAAAATGACTTACCCACAGGTAGCCATGTTGAGGTGTCCTCCATCTTGTTTATTTCTATTGGGCTGATGTTGATTGAACTCACATCCGACAGTAGAACAAGAGGACCTGAAAGAGCTGGGCTTCTAGCTTTTGTACTTTGGTCCTTTGGTCTTTCTCGTGGATTGTGTGCCTGCTTACTTGCCGCGTTGCTACACTGAGTGGGTAAACTACAGACGTGAAGCACGGATTAATGGCTAATAACGGTGTCGTGTTCTTAACACTCAACCTGCTGAGTGTTAAGCAATTCTGCTCTTATTTTTATTTATTTTTTGGAGGGGGCAGGGGGTCTTATCTTGTCAGATTTCTCTTAGAATTTCTGAAATGTTAGAAAGCACAGATGTATGCTGGCATGTACAGGATGTATTTTTGAGGCTGGGTATTTTCATTGAAATTATAACCCTGTACCCATGTGTATAGAATAGTTTTTTCTTTCAGATGAATACACCGTGCACGCATCTGTAAGTAGTTACTTCAAATGTAAGAAGTAAAATGTAATATCGCTGTAGAGTTCTATACACTGGCTTTTCTCACTTCCCAGACTTTGCACTAAACTTAAGATTCTCTTTTGCCACCGGGCTGAACACTTTCAATTCAAAATGTGTTTCACTGTTTCTAAACCCATAATCCCAGGCCATTTCCTGTACTGCCAGAAAATGTGTAACTTTCTCTCAGGACATATATATATATATATATATATATATATATAATCTAATCCTCAAAGTAGTCCTTCATTTAATAATTCCAAGTACTTTTGTACTTAGCATGAAGAACTGTCTTTGAAATACAACATCAGGAAAGTTTTTTTTTCCTTCAGAATCTTGGCTTTCATGTAGAATTTCTGCCCGATAAAAGAAAGGAATAGATTACATTGCTTCTCCCAGGCAGGTGCTTTCCTTTGTCGTAAGTAATGGCTTCTGCCAGTTTATGTGGCTGTGAGATGAAATATTAAGCCTTGTATGCTTTAAATAATATTCTTTATTGCGAATCATGATGCATTTATGAATCTCGCATGGTTTCATGTTTGCTTAATAAATCCATTCATTTTCAAATTAATTCATTTTCATTTAGCAGGAGGGCTCAAGTGATTTGCTTTCACCATTTGATAATTGTGTAAATCACCACAATCAGGCATCATTTTGAGATTATGCCCATGGATATTAAGATATAAGTATCATTAATTTTAGAAATAATAGAACCAGGCTTCCGTGACCCGAGGGGAAGGGAATTTGTAGCGTTTTAACATCAAACCTCATGCACAAAGGCACGCGTAGTTATTCATTACAACCCATCTCAAAACATTCACCTTTTGTTGCCTTACAGCCTGAAATGAAAGCATATTAAATCACACTTTTTTCCACCTTAATTTACACGTTTTGCTTCCAAGTGAGAAAAAACGAAACAATGATGTTCCAATGACATCCCAATTACCGCTGACTTCGTTATGAGTTAATATAAACAATATATATTAGACTTGCCTATTTAAAAAATAAGGAAAACATAATGTAAATAAGGATTCCAGTCAATAAACTGTTCATAAATGTGTGAATTTGTGCATACATTTAATTAAGTTCACTCTATTTAAGACTTCCGCATGACCTCATCTCAAATCAAATCAAATGCATCTCGCATTATTAAGCCGCCATTTATTATTATATTTACAAATGTTGTGCACTTGTTGTGCCTTGGTGCTTCTCGTTAGCTCGTTAGCATTCGGTGGTGCAATGAAAGCAAGGTGGCGCTTCCGCTAGCCGCTCAAAAAGTTGAATAACGGAGCTTGACAGCCTTGATTTCCCCAAATTAAACGTATTATTTAGACTTCACAACTGGTGTAGTGCAGTGAGGCCCCCGACAAGTTCAGCAGGCAATGCATAGTATCCCCCAGCACCACGTCAGCACCTCATTGACTGGATGTTTTACCAAGTTATTACATGCTGAATTTGTTGAAGGTATTGCATTTGTCTGAATAGTTGACTTTGCAGTATATGGTGAAGAGTCTGAATTGTTCAATTTGTTGAATAGGAAGAGATGCTCAAATAGTTTGAATGTGTTTCTCTGGATAGTTGACTGTAGAAACAACAATTGGCTATAGAACTCCTTATCACATGGGCTCCAACTGTAAGCAAGTCAGTTATTCCTCTCTGTAGTAACGGTGTACTTTGTATCCTCTTTGAAAGCACTTATGTCTGTGTAATTAATTGGCCCTAGCATCATTACAGGGAATGGGTTTTTTGGTTGACGGCGGTATTCTCAGCCTTATTGTGCAATATCGAATACTTTGTTCCACTGGGCACCTGTTGGAACATGGGCACCCATGTTTGGGCCTCGAGATCTACTGCAGCATTCCAGCTTTTGTTCCAGCGCCTTCACCAACACACCTGATTTCATTAATCCCTTCACTTACACACTTGATTTCATTACTGCCTTCACTAACACACGTGATTTCACGAATCCCTTAATTTACACACTTTATTTCATTAATCCCTTCACTAACAGACCTGATTTCATTAATCTCTTCACTAACACACCCGATTTCATTTATCCCTTCACTAACACACCTGATTTCATTAATAACTTCACTAACACATGATTTAATTAATCAACTGCTCATCAAGACAATAAATCATTGAAATCAGGTGTTAGTGAAGGGCTGAAGCAAAAACCCACCCACCCAGTAGACCTCAAGAACTGAACTTGGGCACCGCAGTGTTAGAGCAATCTCTACAATCACTTGGGCCCATAATTCTTGGCCGTATTTCAAAATTCATAAACCCATGTTGGTAGAATAGATACTGCTGTACACTTTGTGATACAACAAAAAAAACAGTTTTTGGACAATTTTCCTAAAACAAAGCCTTAGAATGCCTAGAATAAACATTCTTCAAATGTTGTGATTTTGCACATACTTTAGTACATTGGATAGTCACTGAATTGAATTTATTTCCGGAATAACTCACTGTAGATCCCCTTGCCATGTTGACATGTAAATCTTTTGTCCTCTAGACTGTGTAATGCTCTCTTTATAGCGAAAGTACATCAATGGCTTTATGTCTGTTATCTGTCTGGTAGGTTTGAGGACTGGCACATTATGCATTATATCACGGCATATTAACAGCGGAACCTCTTCCTGCTCTCCTTTTGACACACAAGTAGTGGCCAAAGATATGGAAGCACCAATAGAATACGACCATGGTGCCCTGCTCTGTGGAGTTCTCGACAGACTGTTCTTGATGAAATTGCTTACTCATGCCTGCCCTAGATTGAAATTCGCAGTCAACTGATTCAGAGTCGCTCCCCTGTTTAGCCTTGCACCTTGAACTAATGTGCAGCCATCACGATCCGGGCGTATGCACTTCCGACCACAGTTGCCCTTTGCTGATGATATCTTTCCCTCAGAGTTCCATGCCGAGACGCTGTTCCTCATGAAACAACAGTGCATTGAGCAGTCTGTCACTGAAGCTCCTGCCAAACATGCCCCAACAATCACCCTTCAGTCAAAGTCACTGAGGTCTCGTCTTCTGGCCATAACTATTGGCAGCCAGGCCCGGTACACCATTTTTGTACACGGCCCTGAGCACGCTGGGATGTTAATTGCTTAATTAACTCAGGAACCTGCGTGGAAGCATCTGCTTCCAATATACTTTGTGTCCCAAGTGTTTCCAGCTTTTTGGCCACCACCTGTACTGTACACCGCAAAATAAACAGGGATTGGGAAGGATCGCCGGCCTTTCAAGGGCTTGCTTTTCAAGCGTGCGCTTCTATTTGAGAGCAGAATGCATATGCTGGCTCTTAACGCAATGTGTTTTGCTAGCGTCATAGCCACCTCTCCAGCGAGATGTTGCGCTCCCTTAAAAACTGGGTCACTTTTTCAAAGCACTTGGATGCATTCTGTTTTTATGCTGTTGTTCCTTTCATCCTTTCTCCAAGTCTAATGCCTTTAATCTTCAGCGTCTCCAAAACTGACTTATCAGATGTAAGCTCTTAAAAAAAGCTCTCTTTTCAACACTCGATATCTAGACGCCCCCTGCACATCGGATTTCTCCACTGCTTTTTTTCATTTTTTTTATCTAGACCTACTTATGTTTTTTTGTTGCATAACTGTTACAAAACAAGAAGGCTGGGTAAGGTCCTCTGTAACACATGGCAACGTGCACATCCCATATTCTCGAACCGCCTCGTCGATGCTGACACCTTAGGCTCCCGCAGACAACTGGATGGCTGCGTTCAAGATGAATTACTGTAAGTAAATGACAAGGCTGCGTAATGCCGCCCGGCTCCTGGAAACGCCGCAAAACTTTGCGCACCTCTCTGCTCAAACACGTTCGGCATGCGGAGGAGCCCACGTGCATCTGGAGCAGGGGGTCACGACCTTGGTCTTGAGCCCGCTGGTTTTGCTTTTAAGCCAATTTCTTGATCAGATAAGATTGTTGATCAGATAAGATTGTTGAAATGCAAGTAAGTAAGTAAGTAAGTAAGTAAACATGATTTATATAGCACTTTTCAAGAATAGTGGTCACAAAGTGCTTCACAAAGTGCAGATAACTGCTAAAAGTACACACACACACACACACACACACACACACAAATACACACAAATCCATAAAACAGCCAGGCATAAAAACAAACTAAATGTGCATTCAATGCTGTGTTCGAGTGCTCCTCGGAAACTCGTTCTTACGAGTTTGTGTTCTCAAGACTACTACGGGTTGCACACATTTGGTTGCTGGAGTCGGGAGAGGACAGAATCTAAAGTGGAGATCCCAACACATTGACTTTCAGCTGCCGCTATTTTTATGTTTATTTATTGAATATCCATCTCCTTCTCAGCGATATGGAGGAGCAAAGCAAGTGCACCATGTATATAATATCACAGAGTGGATTTTGTCTTTTTTTGTTGGTGTCGTACATAGCAGACAAAATAATTAGCATGATCAAAATGTACAAAAAAGCAAGCATTTTCAACATTTAGTCATGAAAGTACAGACATTATTTTCCCAGAAGGTCACAAGTCAAAGGTCGAAGTTCACCAAGTTGTACTCGGGGTACTGATCCGATTACGAGCTCCCCACTCATAAGTACGACAGGGAGGCTCACTCTGAAAGCTCTCGGAAGCTCATAATTACGGTCATACCAAGAGCATGCAGACGCAGCATTAGTTATTCCATAATTTTCTGCTTAAACATGTTGTCACACATGGCAGGTTTGGCTCATTGCCCCGTTCCTTTGTCTTTCAACTGTTTATTCTCCACAAATGGTTTAGTTTCATTGACCAGCCATCCGCACATTAACCATTTACGACTTCACTGATGCCAGATGCAGGTCTATGCATTAAATATATGAATATATATTGAATATTTCCTTTTTCTAAAGGACCCATTTGGCACAGCACCTTTCAAATAAATAAATAACTAAATAAATGAAAGCATTCATTCTCTGAGTAACAGATCAGAGACTGGTTAAAAGTCCTTAAATTCATATGGAACATTCATCCTTCGTTACAACAACAATTATCAGCTCATTATACTTCAAGGATAGGATAGCATAATATGGTCAGATAATATGGTTTGAGTGGAAATCAGCATACACATGGGGGACGGGGGACGGGGGGTCCAAGCATTAGGAGCCTCTGCTCTCCAGTCCTGTTACATCCACAACCCTGCACAATCTACACCATCGCTTCTCTTATTTGTGCTTGGACTCTCCCCTGCCCATTTGTCATTGTGACTCCAGCCGTCCGGCAGCAATTACTGTAGCGGGTACATACAAACGCAAGCGCAGGCTGCCAGGAAGAGAATCTGAGGGTGATGCAGAAATCGATGAAGGGCGTACAGTGCTGGAGAAATACATCGTGGTTCCAAGCATTCTCCGAATTGGGTACAACCATGAGACTAGCTGCTTGATTCAATCAAAAAGCACCAGGCCATTTTAGGGGTACGTTCTGTTTAGTTATTACATTTTGATTATTTTATTTTTTGCCCTTAAATTTGGCTTGGCAGTTTTGATTGATGGATCGAGGGGCTAACTATCTGACTACAGAATTACATTTCTGGAATGACCTGGGAAGACTTGTTTTTGATTGAATATAACTTTTTCTTAAGAAGGGCGACATGGCATCTTTACATTTTTGGATTGATTTCAGGGGTTCCTCAGCTGCCCTGCTGGCGCAGGTAATTGCCAAAATAAAGGAAACACCAGCATAAAATGTCTTAATAGGGCGTTGGGCCACCACAAGCCACTACAACAGCTTCAGTGCACCTTGGCATAGATTCTGGAACTATACTGGAGGGATGCGACACCATTCTTCCACAAGAAATTCCATCATCTGGTGTTTTGTTGACGGTGGTGGAAAATGCTGTCTCAGGCATCACTCTAAAATCTCCCATATGTGTTCAATTGGGTTGAAATCTGGTGACTGAGACGACCATGGCATATGGTTTACATCGGTTTAATGCTCATCAAACCATTCAGTGACCACCATTCATTGTCATCCTGGAAGAGACCACTCAGGATAGAAATGCCAACTGTGGACAGGGGTGGGGCCATATCCATTTTGTCATCCTGGCTCTTAATTATTTAAAGCCCAATCATTTACATGATCTGACATTTTAGCTACATTTCATCATGAATGACAGCTGAAATGCGTGTTCATATGAAACATTGGATGAACCAGCAGTATCCAACTAATTAGCTAATTGATCATTTACTTACACACCGGCCCCCTCTAATTGCCCACCCCTGCTCTAAGCAGTTGAGTGGATCTAAACCATGCCAGGAAAATGCACCCTACACCATAACAGAGCCACCAGTATCCCTCATTTACTCAGGTGTTTCCTCTATTTTTGACGTTACCTGTATCTGACTACTACTTTTGATTGAATAGCACTTTCCCTTAAGACGTACGACTTTTTTTTCTCTTGATGCCCAGGTGCGTGTATATGACAGGAAGTAGCTGTCCTGTGCGTGAATGCCAAGACACCACATGGGTGGCTCTCCTGGACCTGCGGGATGACGGGCCCAGCGGACCGTGATCTCAGACCCCATGCAGGGGGTCCTGACACCTTACCGCCACCGCCCCTCAAGAAAAACCTTTATCCTCTCGCCTTTGTGCTAATTGTACATTCAACACAGATGTCTTCAATTAATTGCGATTAAGTTATGCACACTGCCACGGGACCCTTCCACTATTCAGTGCATTTTGAAGATTAAAAATCACATTTGCAGAGTATTTTTTTGTTTAAAAAAAGAACGCAATTGGCGTGCTATTCTTTTTGATTCAGCTGCGCTCTGGACGTTGGCGACGGTCTCCGTTTCAAATTTAATTTGGGGGAGATCATGTTTCATGGATTAATTGAGAGGTTTACTCACCCTAATGTAGCCCTCCTGACGTTTAATGTAAATTCTGACAGAACCGACGGCATTTGCATATCAATGGCGATGCCCTTCCCCAGGCAATTTGTTTTATTTATATATTTGTTTATGCTTAATGATGATGGAATAACCAGCCTTTGATGTTGGGCTAATTGTGAAGTCATTCCATTATGTTAATGAGATACTATGAAAAGAAAAAATGAATAAAAGATTAAAAAACTAAACAATAACTTGGAGATTCAGAAGAAAAGGAAATGTTGAGTGTCCTATTTCCCTCAAAGTTGATGCTGCTGCACAGCCCTTTAGGGATGTGGGAGTTTCTCTCAAAGGTTTCTACCTGACCTTTACCGCTCCTGCATTTTGAACAACATCCCACTCTGTTCTTAAACGCCTTCGACGAGAGCAGAACAGGACGTATTCCCGGATCTCCAGCAAAGACACTGACGTAGTGAGCAGATATCTTTTTTTTCGTTTGGTATCTTATCTGCTCTCAGAACAAAACCCCCCTCAGCGTGGCCACATTATTCAATCTCCTCAAATGGCCCTGAAAACCGTTTTTTTTTTTTCTCTCTTTCATTATTCCGTTTGATTGGTTCCTGCCGGACGGCCCTGTTGCACGTCGCGCGTTAACCCGGGCGGTCAGTATCGGGGCGGACAGGCGGAACGGCGAGGCCCATCTGGCCTGTCTCAAGGTCAGGGGGCCAGGCTTGGCCGCGCGGGGCCGCTGGTTCGGAGTGGCAGCGGGGGCCCTCGTTCCTGGGAGCCCGGGGGGTGTCGGCTGGCTCAGCCGGGGGAGGGACTCAGAGGCCATTTCCTTCTTCCGCTGGCACCGCCTCCCACACGCAGGGCCCTGTGCTGTTCTCTCCAGTTATTGTTTCTCAAGATGTATTTATTTTCTTTTGAATTTAGTTTCTGATTCTATCCCATTTTCTCCCATTTGGTAGCCAATTACACCTGCTATTTTCTAAGTCAACCTCCCCCTCGTAATGTGAGTTCGTAGCCCTGTGACCGGTAGTGACAAAGGACGATGTATCGTCTCCTCCGAGACGGCACTCGCCAGGCTGTCGACCGTAACCCGGTACTACAGAGCCTCTCCTGTGTGCAGCGAACGTCCTGTCGGCTTCCCTCCCCCCTCTCTGGGGCGGACAGCCCCCGGTGGCACTCCCAGCCAGAGCTGACTCTGGCACAGCCGGTGGGATCGAACGTTGAACCACTGGAGCACGCGGGAGGCCCCCTCAAGATGCATCTATAACATAATGTTATTTAACCTTTATTTAAGTCCCATTGAGATTCAGAATCTCTTTTGCAAGGGAGACCTGACCAAAACAGCGGCAAAAATTAAACACAGTTGCAGACATGGACGGCACAAGAGAGAGAGAAAAAGAGAGAGAGAGGAAGCAAAATGCTACAGCATAGAAAGCATCACACTGAAAACATCGACAGGCTCCAATTAACCCATGTTCCATAGACCTAACAATCTCTTTGAATTCACAAAAAAAAGTCCTTCAGCAATTCACCAATAGTAACCAGCAACCAGTAATTCCCGATCTTGAATCCTTTGGCGAGTAGCCATGGGATAAGCAGGATAACGCACCACGGACAAGTCGGCCGTGGAGAATAACAGCACTTCAGGGTGATAATGCTCCTCCGCTTTGCCCCGGAGTCGCCTCGCCCCTGTCGCGCTGGTGTTTTGAACGACCGGCTTGTCCGCAGCGGGTTATCCCTCACCGATCGTTCTGGAGATGAAGCGGTGCGGCTCTCTCCCGGCCTGCATCTTTAACGGCGAGGGACCGCATGAATAAAATAAAAACAAGCGTGTAAATTTATCCAGTAATTGCATTTCCTGCCATTGATCGTTTTTTCGATAGCACCATTTTTAACGATCTGTAGTTCTCAGCGGTCGCGACCACTAAAAATAGGAAATGCTTTATAATACAGGCAACACGCCCCCCGCCCCCCCACCTTCCAGTCTTAAATCCTTCTCGCACGGTGAGGGTCGGGGGCACAGTAAGTGAGATGTGCGCTATCATTCAGAGCAGGAAACCGTATCAAGGTATTAAGGAGATAAACCACAGCGCCCGGCGCAGGTATTCGAGGGGCCGACAGTCACCTGTTGTTTTTCACGGGTCACGTCTGACCTTGCGTATATGAATATTTCATGTATTCATATTAAACCTGCCCTGTTTTTAAATTTCCCTTTAAATTTGTTTTGGAGGTAAATACATTACCCCCCTCCCCCATCATCTTTTGCATTAAAAGGTCACAAGTGACCCCCAACGCCCCTGGCTTCCATCAATAATTAAAGATTTAATCTGTGATATTTGCAAAAGGTCAGACTCAGGAAGGAAAAAGGCCTCTTACCCCCCCTCCCCTATCCCTCACCACTCCCAGTGATCACACTGCGGACTGTTTTACGCACAACCTGTAACAACTGTGGGAATTTATTTGGGTACACTGGGTACAATTGTGCCCCTGTTAAAACCCTCCCGGTAATCTGTGATCAAAATCCCCCAAAATCCACCAATGTTGTGAGCGGTCCGCAATCCTCCGATTCTTTAAAAAGCAGGTGCTTCAAAAGGCGGGTTTGTGCAGCGTGGTGCAAACGCAAAGTCAAATGCCTTCACTGGGTGCCAGAACCAAGCCCCACCTTAATTATTCTGAGTAATGCATTATCTACGATGCTCACGGGCTGATGAAACCCTCGTGAAATTATTTGTTCTCTGCGGGGGGGGCTCGTTTCATATCGGCCGCCATCATTTCCTGCGGGGGGCGTGCAATTAAAGAAACATTTAGAACGCTAACCTTCAGAGTAGCCAATAGCCTTCCAGATCCCTGTAATAGCATTGTGTATGCCTTCCAGCACTCTGTCATCCATTCCTGTTATAGCTCGATAGTTCAATTAATGTTTGATTAACTATTGAGTTCAATACCTGCAACACACACAAAAGCAGTTTCTTTCACCTTTGTTTGTGTAGTGCACACAGAGGGAGAGAGGAATTACAATTCTGCATGGTCTTCGTGTATATCTACAGGATTATTCTTGAATTTTCTCATTCTCAAAACAGTTTTAAATAAAAATGTACTGAGGTTTTATTTGTGACATAAATGTATAAATGTGTGATATCACTTACTTGCAGAAATGTATTCCTAGTTCACCATGGCCAAGTTTAATGATTAATACCATTAGCCATGGCGCTGTTTTAGAAAATATTTTTATATACAGTTGGTTTACCCTTGGCACTTAATCTGAGTTACATGTACTCTTTCTGAAAACACATTAACTGTGAATGAATATGTGATGAACAGAGAAAAACCGGGATGACTGTGTGTATCCCTGCACTCATTAAACAGATGACTTATCATGTTTTATGCCTTTCCAGATAATACAAGGCCACATTTGGTCTTATGTCCCTTGCAAAATATCTGGAGTCCGAAGAATTGAGGCAGTGGAATTTTCTGTTCCACTGCCCATTTCCCGGCCTGGTGGCAGGACGGTAGCCAAGCAACCCAGAGTCACGGATACACTGTTTTTAGAATCAATCGCCGTGCAGTAACTGGGTAACGTGGGCGAAAGGTGAACACTCTGTCAAGTGTAGACCTTGAAAAGTGTCAGGTGTAAATTTGTATTCGCTTTTTTTTTTGCTTTCAACAGAAAATCAAAAAAGAAGCCCAAAAATGGGATTCCACACTCACACTCACACTCACACACACACACAAATGCATGCACACATTTCCACACACACACACACAAATGCACGCACACATCTACACACACACACAAATGCACGCACACATTTCACACACACACACACACACACACACGCACAAATGCACGCACACACACACACACACACACACACACAAAAGCATGCATACATCTACACACACACACACACACTGGCACGCACACTCACACACACACACAAACCCACGAACACATCTACACACACACAAACACGCACTGGCATGCACACTCACACACACTCACACACTAACGCACACACACATCCACATACTGGCATGCCCACTCACATGCACTGGCACACAAACGCACAAACATATCCACACACACATGAGCGAACGCGCACACACACATCCACACACACATTTTCTGAATGCTTCATTTTCCCCATGCTCAGATATTCTCTTTTTTTATGTTCACGATTTAGAAAATGTAATCAATTAAAAAGAAAAACTCACGGCCTGTATGTTACACACACTACCAAGGCTAATTACAGTTAGCATCATTAAGATTGGTCAGATACCCCACAGTGGCCTGCGGTGGTTTCAATTTCGCCCGAGGTCCAACACTAACATCCTCTATGCTTCAGGTACGTTCAGCTATGCATTTCCAAAAAGGTCATGTAAAAAAAAAAAAGGTATGTGGTGAGTGATCTTGACAGAAAAACTATATTTTCCCTCCACATCTGTTGGCGTTCCTGCCATTGGAGTGTCGTAGCGTCGTAGCCGGCGTTTCTCTGAGCTCAAAGCAGCGAGCTGAAGATGTGGCAGCGGCTCGCGTCCTCTCGGCCCTCTCCCCCCCTCTCCCCCTCCTGGGCAGAAGCTGATATGACATTAATTAATCTCCGCCTGCCACAGAATATGGGTCACCTCCTTTCTGCTGATTGGCCCGCGGTCGTGAGCCGACCAGACAGCCCGTACGAGTTCTGGGGCCGTTTCGTAGGTGCGCTCGCTGACGCTGCTGCTGCTGCTGTTTGTGGCTTCCTCAACAAAACAACAACAAAACAACACCAGCCGGAACAACAGCCACGCTCCTCAGGTTTCCGTGTTTCTTCCCTGACCGATTCACTGATTTTCTCTGAACCTTGCGGCCTGCGTTTGACTTTGAGTTAATGTCATTGGTGGCGGGGCGCAGACTTAAACTGCCATATCTGCTCTTAAAAATTCATGAACTGCGCCACTATGTCAAGAATATGGAGAAGGTCACGGAAGAGTGATCTGCCCGCTCCTGTTATTAATAACTGTGTGCACAGGCCCAGCCCGCAGGATCGCAAATCTGCATCCCGCAGTATTTCAGCTCGTTGGCATTAATTATACTTATTACGGGAGGAGGTTAATGGATTTAGCGTGTTGGGTTTCCACTGAACAAAGAGAACGTGACGGAGCACATTCAGTCGCGCTCATGCCCGCAAACATCTATCTCAGCGCAGAGCCGGTATTCACAGCTGAGCTGTGGCTCAGCAGTCTATTACGCGTTGTGCTTGTTCACGTTTCGTGGACGTTTGGCCACTTTGTGTGACTGTTCGGTAACTTGGAACCTCTCCAGTCAAAAATATATTATCATTTTGTGTTTCATGAGTTGTATCAAGCATTTACACCCATTGTTGAGCAACTGTCCTTCTGTAAGCCTAGAACCCAACCATTCAGTCAGGTACACAAGCCAGCCTTACAATTTTAAAAGCCTCGACTTTAAATCTGATCGAGTATAGTAACACAAAACCAAAGTTTTTTTCCCCAAGGCCCTAAAATGCTCAGTTTTGATTTACATTTCACATGAAACCAAAGGAATGCCACATTCACATGCAGACACACACACACACACACACACACACAAATGTACACTCACACACCCATATGCACCTGCACACATTTGGATACTGTTATGTATGGAAAGTCATGTGATCCTTCCCGTCGGTCGACTTTCGTTTGCTGTGTGATTACTGCTTGGCTTTTTCTCACTTTTATTGACTTTTGTGGAGTTTTTTCAATGAAGGAGTTTGAATGAAAGTCACGGAGTTAACATAGGAAACAACCGTCTGACTCTGTTTGTTTGAGAAACGACCAACATTCGCTTGACTGGCTAACTAGCTGGTGCGCTAACACAAAGGCGAGATGCCTCCCAAGGCTGAGTATATCGAACTTAAAAAGTCAATCGACACTCTGATCGAGGAAGTTGCTACTGTCAAGGAGCAGCAGAAAACTATCATGGCTCTTGTCGAGCAGCTGGATCAGATGCAGGCGGATAATTTAGAGAAAGACAAGAAAATCGCAATTCTGGAGAACAGAGTTGCGGATCTGGAGCAGTACACAAGGATCAATGATGTGTTCATCACTGGACTTAGCATCAAACCCCGGTCATACGCACGAGCTGTCACCCCAGAGAACGGGGGGGAGCCGGCGGAGTTGGATGTTACTTCCACGGAGCGACAGGTAGCGGCCTTCATGCAGTCCAAGGATATACAACTGGACTGTAACAACATAGAGGCATGTCACCCTTTGCCCAAGACAGGAACCAATGGCAAACCGAGCGTAGTCCTGAGATTTGTAAACAGAAAGCACAAGATCGCATTGCTAAAACAAGGAAGAAAGCTCAAAGGAACAAACGTATACATGAACGACCATTTGACCAAACGCAATGCTGATATAGCCCGAAAAGCACGTGAACTAAGGAGAGAGAAGAAAATACAACAAACTTGGACTGCGAACTGTAAAGTATTCATCAAACTCAACGGTACTCCGGAGAACGCCAACGTGTTGGTTATTAGAAACATCGAGGAGCTGAACGAGTATGACGTTTGAACTGGACTGTAAGGTAAAAACGACCAACTCAACTATGACATACACTGACAATACGCAACATGCAACCGATGACACTAGCCACATAATTCAGTTGATAAGTGAATATGACCATGTACAGTTGAAAGCATCTCAATACACTGAGCATCATCTAAGATTTGGAACATGATATAGACCCGGACAATAATTTCCTCCTCAATATCAATGAAAACTGCTGCTACTACACTAATGAACAGTACAACCAGAACATTATTACTAAGGGCAAATGATCAATTATCCATTTCAATAGCAGAAGTCTGAATAGAAATTTCAAGGACATCAAGGACTATTTACAAACCTTTTCACAACCATTTAACATCATTGCAGTATCTGAAACCTGGATTAACAGTGAAAAAGAGACAGATTTTGAACTGGATGGTTATGACCTTATTAATGTAAATAGACAAAACAAGGGGGGTGGAGGAGTGGCAATCTATGTGGATAACACCTTGAGATTCAAACTTCTGGATGATATGATAACTGTGGTTGATAACCTACTTGAATATCTAACAGTTGAAATTTGTATGGAAAAAAGTATGTCATTATTAGTTGTATATACAGATCACCAGGTTCAAGCATTGAAAGTTTTACAGACAGGATAGAATGTATGTTTTCAAAGAAGAGTAACAAAGCTGTTTTCATTTGTGGAGATTTCAATATTGACTTGTTAAATCCCAGTAAACATAAAGCTATAGATGATTTCATTGACACAATGTACAGTATGAGCCTATTTCCCAAAATCACCAGACCCAGCCGAATGACATCCCACTCGGCCACTCTAATCGACAACATATTCACTAATGATATTGAGAATAAGACTGTGAGTGGGCTATTGATCAAAGATATCACTGACCACCTGCCAGTTTTTCTGGTATTTAATGGAAATTACAGGACAAAAAGGCTAGATAAGACAACACAATACAGAAGAACGAGGTCAGAGGAATCCATCAGTTCATTTAAACATGATTTATTGGCGCAGAATTGGGATGTAATTAATGAAAATGGTGATGTTGATAGTGCTTACAAGATATTCCTGAGAATGTTTAGGTCACTATATGATACAAATTGTCCAATAAAAGAGTGGAACGGTAAAAGGAAATATACCAATTGTCCATGGATCACAAAGGGATTGCAAAATGCTTGCAAAAAGAAAAACACTCTTTACAGAGAATTTATAAGATTGAAAACAAAAGAAGCAGAAAACAAATATAAAAAATATAAGAACAAGTTAACTCATATTATAAGGTCAAATAAGAAAGATTATTATAAGAAATTACTAGATGATAATAAAAACAACATTAAAGGAATATGGAATTTATTAAACAGTATCATAAGAAACAGTACCGCTTCAAACAACTATCCAAAGTATTTCATTGATGATGGCAAAGAAAATTATAATATAGAAGATGTGGCTAATGGCTTCAATAAATTCTTTGTAAATGTTGGACCCGATCTTGCAGAAAAATCCCAGATCCAGGGACAACTGGTAAAAATATGGAGGGATTGTTGGAGAGAAATCCCAACTCGATGTTTTTAAATGCAGTGGATGAAGAAGAAATTTTGGATATTGTAAATAAGGGTAAGAACAAAATGTCCACTGATTTCAATGACATTGATATGGCACTGGTGAAAAAGGTCATTACGGGGATATCAAAACCATTAACATATATCTGTAATTTATCATTTCAAACTGGTTCATTTCCAAATGAAATGAAAATAGCTAAAGTTATACCTCTGTTTAAAACTGGGAGCAAACACCACTTCACAAACTATAGGCCCATCTCTTTACTTCCACAATTCTCTAAAATATTAGAAAAACTCTTCAATAACAGGTTAGAAGCATTTATAGAAAAGCATAAATTACTATCTGATTGTCAATATGGATTTAGATCAAACAGATCTACATCACTGGCAATAATTGAAACAATAGAGGAAATCACAAATGCCATGGACAACAAACAATATGCAATGGGAATATTTATTGATCTAAAAAAAAGCATTCGACACAATTAACCATGATATATTAATCAATAAAATGGAAAGGTATGGCATCAGGGGAGTTGTACTAGACTGGCTTAAAAGTTATTTAAATAAGAGACAACAGTTTGTGAAGCTGGGGGATTACTGTTCATCATATTTGGACATTGCTTGTGGTGTCCCCCAGGGGTCAGTGTTGGGGCCACAATTGTTCATCCTGTATATCAATGACATATGTAAAGTGTCTAGGTTATTGAAATTAGTGTTGTTTGCTGATGACACAAATATTTTTTGTTCAGGGGATGATTTAAATCAATTGCAGGAGGTCATTATGAAAGAAATGAGTAAACTAAAAACTTGGTTCGACTATAATAAATTGTCATTAAACCTGACTAAGACAAAAGTAATGCTGTTTGGAAATTGTACAAGTGAAATACGGGTGCAGATACAAATAGATGGGGTGGATATTGAAAGAGTTTTTGAAATAAAATTTATTGGAGTTACGATTGACTTTAAAATCAATTGGAAATCACATATAAAGCATGTACAAACTAAGTTGTCAAGAAGCATTTCAGTAATAAACAAAGCAAAGCAGGTTCTGGATCATAAATCACTCCATATTCTCTACTATTCACTAGTTTTACCATATTTAACCTACTGCGTGGAAGTCTGGGGGAATAATTACAAAAGCTCACTAAACTCAATAACTATACTTCAGAAAAGAGCCGTACGCATCATCAACAAGGTTGGATATCTGGACCATACTCATTCACTATTCTTACAGTCAAAAATATTGAAATGTATTGATATTGTACTGTATCAAACTGCACAAATAATGTATAAAGCCCAAATTAATAAACTCCCAGGAAGCATTCAAAAATTGTTCAGCACACGAGAGGGGGGTTACAATTTAAGGGGAAATTTTCATTTCAAAAGGCTCAGTTATAGAACGACCATTAAAAGTTTTTGTATTTCAATTTGTGGAGTGAAACTATGGAACGGTTTGAATGTGGACTTAAAACAATGTCCAAACATAAACCAGTTTAAAAAGAAGTATAGACACATGGTTTTCCAGAGGTACAAAGATGAAGAAGGGGTTTGATATTGGGTTGTTTACAAGAGTTACAGAAGATTGTGGGGCTGCCCGTTTGGGGTAGTGGTGCTGCTGGTGTGGCATGATGCCATTTCTAAGATCACTTGTGGTAATGGTGTGGCTGTGTATGTGTGTAGGGTGTATATGTATGTATATATTTAGAATGTATGTATTATATAAAATTTTATTAAGTTTGACCATATAGGGAACAGGTAGTTCTAATTGAGTAATTTATGATTTAATAAAAAGGGGTGGGATTAAATAAGTGTATACTTCTTCTCACTCCTTTTCAAATATGTAAAAAAAAGAAAAAAAAGAAAAAGAAAAAGTCCATTGTTTGTTCATTGTGTTTTTTTTTTTTTTCTCCATTGTTTTCGTTTCGTTATAATGGCTGTTAAGGCTACAGGACTGTATTGGTTTTGTTTTGCATATTTGAAAAAAATTCTATCTATCTATCTATGTATGTGGAAATGTGATGTGTATATTAAGCATTTCCAAATGGCACTATTTTATGTTACCTTTGCATTGCGTATTAATACACAGTTACATAGTTACAGGTCAGCGCTTTGACATGTTGTTGATTGAACTTGACGTTGAACAGTAAAGTTATGGTTAACTGTATCTCCGTAGTTCAAGTCATCCTTATTGCTGTTTGTGGAAGGCGTCAGTCTCGGCAGCTGATCAGGGCGATTAGCGGCCACGCCTACTGGCAGAGCAGCCAATGCACACACCGGTCTTGTGTTTACTAATCACATCGGTGTGCTTTAAAACTGCTCTGCTCTCTTCAGTAGGTGTCTGGAACAAGGAAGGCAAAGGCATGGGGAAAGTCTACCTGCTCCAAAGGCCTCCACAACATGTATACACACAGGCAACCATGCCACTCCCACGTGGCCGAGACCGACGTCCTCCACACTGTTGTAGTTAAGAAAGAACACAACAAACACACACCCTCACACACCCATATGCTTATACACCCATCTGCATATACACACTCACGCACAAACAGGAGGGGGGCACAGTTACTGGAAACCAAACAAACAACAACAAAAAAGCTAAATTCTAAAAAGCTAAAAATCTTCATGGTTGGAGGGCAGAGTGCAAAAAGAAAAACAAATTTGCTCTCATTTACAGAGGTGTAGCGAAATTTAATGAGTACATTTTCATACTTGCATGCTAAGAAGACGCCTTTGGCAAGAGCAAAATTATTATTATATAACTCTCTCGTTATTTTCATAATCACTAACTAACTAACTGCCTTTGTACCCCTCACTAAAATGAGTGACTATCTTTCACCGCACAAGCTGTGTCTCTCAATGGTGACAACTGGCAACCTGTAGGTGTCTGTGAAGCAGCTAGGGGGCGCTGGACTGTTGGGCTCGCACTGTTCCAGCACCTGGATGGGCCCCAAGGTCCGCTATCGAATCCAGGCCGTACCAGTGCTGGTTGCGGTTGGCAGCCGCGCGGCGTGGCGGGTAATTGCCTGCAGTGTTCCCCATGGAGGGGGGAAGAGAATTCAGACATCCATCTCTCACTGTGCGCCAGTGGGCTCACCTCTTGTCAATCTGGTCAGTCTGCCTGCATGTCCTCCTCCGGCTCGATGTCTTTGTGAGCTTAACGGCTGGACTGTGGAGAGTAGAAAAGAAGCAGCGGCCTTAGGTCACATGCTCCGGAGGAGAGCGTGGGCTGGTTTAAATCGACAGAGGTGGTTGCACTGATGAGCAGGAACACACAACCACAACTGGGCATTCCAAATTGGGCAGCAGTGTAGTGTAATGTTTGGGGAACTTGGATTATAATGCAAATCCCAGGTGGGGCATTGCCAGCTGTATAAATGTTCATAAGTAAAGAAAAGTAAACTGTGTAAGTTGCTCTGGATAAATGTAATTTGAGTGTCTGCCAGATGTAATAAATAAGAAAATAGGGAAATAGAGGTACCGAATGACCTTGCCTAATTATAGTTGCCTTTAGAGCGATCGCTGTAGGTGGCATTGGACCTGCACTCTAATCGTCGCTCTCGTAGCCGCCGGGGGCGGAAATGAAAGAGCTCAAAGGTGTACGGCCAAGAGGGGCATACGTCGTTCCGATTGGCCCTCGCTTCCAGTCACCCCGCTAATCCTCTTCACACGGTTCTTAATTTAGAAGGAACTCGGCGTGTGGCCGGCAGGACGGCGGTTTGAGAGGCGTGAGCGGGAGCGCTCGTCATCCTGAAGATTGGCCAGGGCTCACGCTCAACGCAGGGCCAATTATACACCGGCCGGGCACCGGGGCTCGAGCTCAGAATAACACCGCGCCGATAATTGTTGTTGTTTTGTTTGCTTTATGGAAATGAGCTTTTAGGGGGAAATCTTCCTGCGTTGTAATGAAAACCACCTCTTCCAGGGCATGAGCTCCAAAGCTGCGTGCCAATTATTTATGCCCTTGTTTTCGCTTGACTTTATGTGTATAAGTTTTAGGGTTTTTTTTGTAATTGGCTTGGACATTCAGGTGGTTTGTATGTTTGTCATCATTTGCCTTAGAGTGATGTGACCTGTTTCTTCTCGATTTTCAGGTTTTATGTAGCAGAAAATTTGATTTCAAGGTCCCACATACACTTTTCTGATTGTTCATGGCTGTTATATATATATATATATATTTTTGTTTTTTTTCAAAGAAAAAAACATTTCTGCATGCAAGTAATACATTCTTTGTAACCTACAGACATGAACATGTTACAGGAGGCGTCTAAATGCTGTTAATCTTCACGGTAAATATCACTCATAGTAGTAATAGTAAGCCGTGTTAGGGAGTAGTTACAATACTTGCAGTTAAACTGCTAGGTATATTACAGTATTGTGGTCATAAGTTAAACTTATTTTAAATCCTGGTTAGCATTTTCAGGATCGAACTACTTTTTTGTAGCGTGCACTACTGTCGATAAATTTTTTCCCAAGAAAAATAATCAAATTGAAATAGATGGATTCTAACCCTTTCATGTTTCCCACAGCGCCAGGATGAAGTCGAGATGAGATTCAGAAACTGCACAGCAGCTGGCGGACCGCTGCAGTGCCGATTCACCAACTGACAGCTGGCACTGACGGTGGTCCGTTGCAGGGCCCCTGGTGAACAACCACCCATTAAAAGTGGGTGATTATGATATGACTTTTTTTATTGCATGGCATTTCAGCTCAAATTAATTTAACATTTTAAGGGTTTTTTTCAATGTTGGGAACTACCTTTTCGAAGTAACTTTAGTGTTGCTACCTACCTTTCTCTCAAGTGTAGCTTTGCGCTAGCTTAACTCCTGTTGTAGATTAAGTCCAATGCAGAGGAATTGGTAGCTTTAGCCAACTATATCAATGCAACAATAGAGTAGCACTGATAGTAATCATGTTGTTAGTTATCATATTTGCTTATTGCTTTGAGAGAGTCCATCCTCTGAGTGGTCTGTGTCTTCTGTATCCTTTCTCATGGAAGAATACTGCTGCTGAGTTCCAGACAGATGGGGTTCTAACCCTAACCCTAACCCTTGTAGAATCTATGCCGAAGCTGTTCTGGCTGCTCATGCTGGCCCGACGCCCAATTAAGACATTTTATCTGGTTTCCTTTATTCCAGCAGTTGCCTGTATCTAGGGCTTTCAGTTTAATAGCATGTTAAATGTTCTGTTTGAATACGCAGGTCTTCTGTGTATTTGCTGTTTTATTGTTCTGTCTGTCTGCGTCTCTTGTGTTCTTGAACAGGATTTAAACGTGACATAAATCATGTTTCCTTCCATTAGTGAACTGATTACTCTTTCTCCCTGGTGTTTGTTGGGGAAATATTCTCTTTTGTATCAAAGGTAATGATTGTGTCTGCAAGATGATCAGGAGCCACTGTTATTTCAATTAGCGCACGCACATGCACACGCACACATGCAGTCGCATAGATATAATATAAGTCGCATGCAGGTAGATATATTATAAGATGATGCTGAAACTCGATACGTAAGAACTGTACTATCTAAAAATAAAACCCTAAAACCCATTCCAAAACTCTGAACTGATGGGTGCCGCCACAAACCCTCTGAGATACATTTCATTGTCCTTGATGACGTCCGTCCTCATGTACGTACACACAATTATGAGGGCTGTGTTTCTGAGCGCCTGCTCGTTGGCCATATTTACCAGGCTCGTCCCCGCCCGAGGTGCGGATCATTGCAAGAGCACAGTTTCCCACGGCGATGGCCTTTCTGAAGCACCCTGCATTCTGATTGATAAATCAGACTTCAGGAAGGAGGAGGAGTGAAACATTTGAAATTACATTGACATTTTAGGCATTTAGCAGAACTTATCCAGAGCGACTTACACAGTTTACATTTCTTTACATACAATCCATTTATACAGCTGGATATTTTACTGAAGCAATTCAGGTTAAGTACATTGCTCAAGGGTACAATGGCAGTGTCCCACCTGGGAATTGAACCTGCAACCTCTGAGTTACAAGCCCAGCTCCCGAACCATTACACTACACTGCTAAATGCTAAATGCTTAAAATGTACACTGCCAGCCTAAAAGACTCACTCCCTTCAAAGTCACATTTAAGATCTTCAGATACCTCTGGGGTTGAAATATTAAACATTGTTTTCAGGTCCCTGTGCTTACTTCAAGGCAGCTCCTCACACCTGTGTAATTGTTGAGAGGTTCGCTCAATTGTTTTGACTTCAAAGAGAGCGCAATCCGCTGACTACAACCCCAGCTAAAGGAATCAATAGCTCACAATCATCAAAATCCATACGACCACTGAACATGAACAACAATACAACACAAAAAAGGTGAAAAAAACAAACTTTGATTCTAAGAATCAAATTCATGTCGGACAAACGTGATACTAATTAGAGGAGGGGTAAAATCAGAAGTCTGTCTTTTATCTTGGCCCTGAGAAAATTGGAATTGTTCAGCCCAATGTTTGCTACAGGGTTTCAGGCATTTCTTAAATCCATGAAAATTGCCTAAATCACATTCTCAGACTACATATCTAAATATGAAATATTGGGGGGCGGACATAATGAAAGGGAATGTTTTGTATCTACAAATTGTTGGGGGGGATATCCATGCCATCCCCCCCCCCCCCACTCGTTACGGCTATGCCTCAGACAATGACAGTAGCTTCTATAAAAATAGAAGTCATAGTGACAAAAATAGCCTTTCTCCTAAAGGTAAGACAGGGATTGCACTGGAAGTACAGGAACAAGTCCAGGCATGTTTTAAGTGAGAATAAGAGTTGGCATTGCTGAAAAAGCGGGGACGTTTTACCGTGACACTTACTTGATCAACGTCCACACTGCCTTGTGCTGATTTCGTGTTCCGCAACTTTGCGTGCGTCCTGAAATACCACCTCGACAAAAGTGAAATACGAAATTAAAAAAGGAAACAAAGACTACGGTCTCTCTGTGTCCTTCCTCTCCTCTCTCTGAGTCATCTTACCGTGACTCACCCATCAATCTTCCCGCTCTACCTGTCCGGTTTATCCAGAGGTCCCTATCTCCTTCACAATGACTTTTTTGGCATATCATTATCGTGTTATATATATATATATATATACATCGATATATAATTATGAGGGCGGCACGGTGGTGCAGTGGATAGCACTGTCGCCTCACAGCAAGAAGGTCTCGGGTTCGAATCCAGGCCGGGGACCTTTCTGTGCGGAGTTTGCATGTTCTCCCCGTGTCCGCGTGGGTTTCCTCCGGGTACTCCGGTTTCCTCCCACAGTCCAAAGACATGCACGTTAGGCTAATTGGAGAGTCTAAATTGCCCGTAGGTATGAGTGTGTGAGTGAATGGTGTGTGTGCCCTGCGATGGATTGGCGACCTGTCCAGGGTGTATTCCTGCCTCTCGCCCGGAACGCATGCTGGGATAGGCTCCAGCCCCCCCCGCGACCCTGACCAGGAATAAGCGGCTTAGATAATGGATGGATGGATGGATGGATGGATGGATATAATTATGATATACAGGTAACTGGCAAAATAAAGGCAACACTGCCATCCTTTGAATGAGTGCAGTACCGCTGGTGTCCATTGGGGGAGTGCCAACGCTGGTACTGGAGGATAGGCCCGACCCTCCCCTTGCCAACGAGTGCAGTACCGCGAGTGTCCATCGGGGGAGTGCTACAACTGGTACTGGCGGATAGGCCCGACTCGGCCCTCCCTTCCTATTGAAGCTCTTGTGATATGCTCTTTATGCATTGTGCCATGGTGCCATGGAATTCACTTTCCATAAGAACATCGGGCAAATTAATAAATAATACAAATAATAATGAAAAGTGCCATTGGTTGATTTTTTTTTTAAGTTTGGTTTTTAATTATGAGAGAAAACTAATAAAAATCAGTGCCCGAAGAGTCTAACATCAGAAATGTAAAAACTTAAATTCATTTGAACTCATAATCAGTTGAATGCGCTCCAGTGCATGTGGACAGTCAGCTTGATTGGTTGAGAAATTCCGCTATTCCTCGGGCTCTGTCCGCACTCGTCAACGGCAATGAGAGACGGTTCGCCGTGTCCCCGCAAATGTGATTCCGATAGGGTGCCGGAACACCTAACCTCGGTGGCCAATAACATTGAGCAAGACCCCAGGATACATATTCCTGGCAACACCATTGGAACTTCATCCAGCCTTCAAGAAACATATCCATTCAGTGTCAGTTACAGGCTTAAGAGGCAGAGTTTGAGCCAGTCGTGTCTCTTGTCAGTGGGTCTGGGCAGTAAACCTGTGTGTGTTTGGGGGGGCTTCTTCTGGGCTCATCCCTAGAGTGGGGGCTCTTGACTGGCACACTTTTATTTTAGACCTTTTATACCTACTGTGGCAGCCCGAAGGGTTGCACCACAAAATGGCTGCCTGGCCTCCAACACATGGCAGCCATTTTCACTACATTTCCCAGCATGCCACAGTAACACCTGAACCAAGTCAGGTAATGGAGATAATGAACAGCTGAAAGCCATTTCAAAGGCCTATTTAAAGGGCTGATGCCCATTGTACTGCGAGAGGAGTAGGAACGTGGTTGTGAGGAGTTGGTGAGTGAAAGGAAAAGAGAAAACGGTGAAGTCGTATGACCAGCCAGTGTTTTTGAGAGAGAGAGTTTTTGAGAGAGTTTGAGAGTATTTTTGGAGAGAGTTTTTTGGAGAGAGTTTTTTGGAGAGAGTTTTTGAGAGAGAGAGTTTTTGAAAGAGAGTGTTGGGGAATTGTTTTTGTGTTGGATTGGATTACTTGGAATTGGATTACGGACTGGACAACGGAACTTGGACCTGGATTGCGGATTTGGAACGGACATCGACAAAGAGACAAGAATTGTGGACTTTGTGTTCGTATTCCCCAAAAGACCCCACCCTGCGTTTTGTGTTGTTTGTTTAATAAATCATAATTTCTGCTGATATTACTGCCTCCTCAGTGTTCTTACACTTGCCTACGCCCTCTGAAAGGTCAGTGAGTGTCGCCCAACCCTTGGGGACGCCACATATGGTGGAGAATGCGGGCAGAGGGCAGCACAGATAGGCAAGAGGAGGTAGTGCAGCAGGGTTTATGTTTGGTTTGTGCAACAGACTCCACGATGGAAGAGATGCAGAGACTGAAGAGACGGGCAGCCATGGTGGAGGACCAATGGCGTGTCACCCTCCGTGAGGTCCAACAGCTGAAGCAGAGTGCCCAGCTTGAGCTGTGCAAGGCAAAATTGGAGTTGAGCGCCTCAGAGGAGCGCCACATGAGGGCAGTGATGAAGTTGCGAGAGGAGCACCACATGGACTCCCTGGGAGTGGTGAGAATCATGGGTGCGGAGATAGAAAAGGAGAAGGCGTCCCATGGCGAGGAGATGAGGCGTGTCAAGTCCCACAACCTGGCGCTCAAAGAGCAGGTGAGAACCCTAACCCAGATGCGTGAGGATGAGCAGCGACATTGTCTGGACATGCAGGAGTCCCAGGACCAGGCCACAGATGAGTATGCCAGGGCCTTGGGGATGCCCAGACCAGGCTCGCCCAGAAGGAGGCAGAGCTAAGGAAAGCAGCGGAGAACCATGCGTCCGAGGCGGAGCAACTCCGGTGCCAAGTGGAGCAGGAAATGGCGCTGAACATGGAGCTGCAGCAGAGGCAGACCGAGCAGGAGAAGCTCCTGGCCCAGAGAGATGACGTCAGCTCCCAGCTGCAGGAGGTGAACCACGCCAACAGCCGGCTCCTGGAACAGGTGACTGAACTGGGCCAAGAGAAGGACAAACTCCCAGCAGGAGCTGGAGGAGACCAGGAAGACGGCGGACAAGCGCCAGGCCATGCTGGACGAGCTGGCCATCGACGTGGCGCAGGAGAAGTCGCGGCACAAGGAAGAGCTGAGAGACACGCGCGGCTGCAGCACGAGAAGGAGGTGCTGGGCGTGGGGGCGCGCTACGAGAAGGAGCTGCGCGGCCTGCACGAGGACAAGAACCGCACCGAGGAGGAGATCCGTTCACAGCTCCGCAACGAGAAGGCCCGCACTCGGGAGCTGGAGAGCCTACAGCAGACGGTGGAGGAGCTGCAGGCTCAAATCCAGTCCATGGAGGGAACCAAGGGATGGTTCGAGCGCAGACTCAAGGAAGCGGAGGAGACGGCGGAGAAGAGTGCGCTGGAGCACCAGGAGCAGGTCCAGAAGCTGCAGTTGGAGCAGACCGCACAGCTTCAGGGGAAGATGGCGGAGATAGAAGCTCAGCAGCGGGCCACAGAGAAATCATTTCAGGAAGTACTGAAGGTCCAAACCGAGACTGTGCTGGACTTACAAGACCGACTGGAAGGGGTGAGTGCAGAACTCGAATGGGTAAAGTGTGTTCCTGTCACCCAAGACGCTAGCACGGAGGTGGAGGTCCCGCAGCCAGCGGAGCTGGGAGGACATGATGACCAGACATTGGAGTGGGGACAGTGGTCCTCAGTCCCACTCAGCCTACCGGACCTTCAAGGGGGCCTAGAGGAGCTATGGGGGACCATAGGGTTGAGGAAGGCCTCCTAATTAAGGCCGAGGCCTGTTTGAGCACCCGACCATCTCCTGACGTGGTAAGTCCATTTCAGTTGAAATTTAAAAGACGGAGAAGAGGAATGGAGATTCAAAGGTCTCACTGGAGAAGAAACTCAGGAAAGAACGGAAGTAAAATTAAAAGCATTAACCATAGCAACCGTTTATGGAGAATAAATGCGAATGGAAAAAAGAAATGTAAGGATACCGCTAACCACGTGTTAGAGAGCATGTTTTCCCCAGTTACTCCACCGGACCTCCCTGAAAGAAAAAGGGAGGTGGAGGAAAAGGCTGAAGCCTGGATACTGGATTCCGGAACGGCGTAAAGTATACCGGAGGAGCCATGGGGGGCTGGTGAAGACCAGAACAGGAGCGGTGACCGCTCCGTCCGTGGAGCCCAGAGCCTGTACCCACTGGTGGCCATTTTGGGGCAGAAAAGGTGAGCAACTTGCGTCACTCATTAATGTCTGCCAGACATTTTTTTCAGGCAACCGGAGACTGGGGATTCTGGACGTTTGACCCAGGGGGGACACTTCCTGAGTGGACCTGGAGAGGGGGACCCTCCTGGTGGCCGCTGGACATAGGCCGCTCGGCCCTCCCCGAGGTCAGAGCTGAGGAGGAGGGTGTGTGGCAGCCCGAAGGGTTGCACCACAAAATGGCTGCCTGGCCTCCAACACATGGCAGCCATTTTCACTACATTTCCCAGCATGCCACAGTAACACCTGAACCAAGTCAGGTAATGGAGATAATGAACAGCTGAAAGCCATTTCAAAGGCCTATTTAAAGGGCTGATGCCCATTGTACTGCGAGAGGAGTAGGAACGTGGTTGTGAGGAGTTGGTGAGTGAAAGGAAAAGAGAAAACTGTGAAGTCGTATGACCAGCCAGTGTTTTTGAGAGAGAGTTTTGAGAGAGTTTGAGAGTATTTTTGGAGAGAGTTTTTGAGAGAGTTTTTGGAGAGAGTTTTGAGAGAGAGAGTTTTGAAAGAGAGTGTTGGGGAATTGTTTTTGTGTTGGATTGGATTACTTGGAATTGGATTACGGACTGGACAACGGAACTTGGACCTGGATTGCGGATTTGGAACGGACATCGACAAAGAGACAAGAATTGTGGACTTTGTGTTCGTATTCCCCAAAAGACCCCACCCTGCGTTTTGTGTTGTTTGTTTAATAAATCATAATTTCTGCTGATATTACTGCCTCCTCAGTGTTCTTACACTTGCCTACGCCCTCTGAAAGGTCAGTGAGTGTCGCCCAACCCTTGGGGACGCCACACTACCTATGCCTATCTATTTTATACCTAAAAAAATCTAGTAAAATATTAATAATACATCATCACATACTATTAATTATCTTGGATATCAGAAAGCAATACTGTGTGTGGCACCTAATAAGGATATGAGAAATATCACTCTATAATATAACATTAATATTATAGAATTTGAGAGTAAAACGCTGAACAGGGAATCCCTGAAGATCACACAGAGCTAGCTGTGACCGTTGCCAAGGAAGTGATGCCCTGCCCTAGCAACAGATGCCGAGGGCAGAGTGTCAATTCCCAGACAACTGTCAGTCACCTACAGACTGAGACTGTAGCTAATGCCAGCTCGCTGTAAATAAAACACCAAAATAAACTATACAAAAAAATGTGGAACATGACATGCAGGAAACTATACATTTCAAAGAGGAATGTAGGGCAAAATAATCAAAGGTAACCCCAGTGACCAGTTATGTACATAAGTGTCTGAAACACATGTTTTTGAATCTGGATGTTTTCACAAGGAGACAATTAAACATTTAGTAAAGATACAGAGTGCTCTCAGCTCTGTAAAGGTACAAAGTTCTCTCAGCTCTGTTTGTAAAGGTACAGAGTTCTCTCAGCTCTGTTTGTAAAGGTACAGAGTTCTCTCAGCTCTGTTTGTAAAGGTACAGAGTTCTCTCAGCTCTGTTTGTAAAGGTACAGAGTTCTCTCAGCTCTGTAAAGGTACAGAGTTCTCTGTAAAGGTACAGAGTTCTCTCTCTGTTTGTCTACAGCTCTCAGCTGTTTGTAAAGGTACAGAGTTCTCTCAGCTCTGTTTGTAAAGGTACAGAGTTCTCTCAGCTCTGTTTGTAAAGGTACAGAGTTCTCTCAGCTCTGTTTGTAAAGGTACAGAGTTCTCTCAGCTCTGTTTGTAAAGGTACAGAGTTCTCTCAGCTCTATAAAGGTACAGAGTTCTCTCAGCTCTGTCTGTAAAGGTACAGAGTGCCCTCAGCTCTGTAAAGGTACAGAGTTCTCTCAGCACTGTTTGTAAAGGTACAGAGTTCTCTCAGCTCTATAAAGGTACAGAGTTCTCTCAGCTCTGTTTGTGTAAAGGTACAGAGTTCTCTCAGCTCTGTCTGTAAAGGTACAGAGTTCTCTCAGCTCTGTTTGTAAAGGTACAGAGTTCTCTCTGCTCTGTTTGTAATGGTACAGAGTTCTCTCAGCTCTGTAAAGGTACAGAGTTCTCTCAGCTCTGTAAAGGTACAGAGTTCTCTCAGCTCTGTTTGTAAAGGTACAGAGTTCTCTCAGCTCTGTTTGTAAAGGTACAGAGTTCTCTCAGCTCTGTTTGTAAAGGTACAGAGTTCTCTCAGCACTGTTTGTAAAGGTACAGAGTTCTCTCAGCTCTGTTTGTAAAGGTACAGAGTGCTCTCAGCTCTGTTTGTAAAGGTACAGAGTGCTCTCAGCTCTGTTTGTAAAGGTACAGAGTTCTCTCAGCTCTGTTTGTAAAGGTACAGAGTTCTCTCTGCTCTGTTTGTAAAGGTACAGAGTTCTCTCAGCTCTGTTTGTAAAGGTACAGAGTTCTCTCAGCACTGTTTGTAAAGGTACAGAGTTCTCTCAGCTCTGTTTGTAAAGGTACAGAGTGCTCTCAGCTCTGTTTGTAAAGGTACAGAGTGCTCTCAGCTCTGTTTGTAAAGGTACAGAGTTCTCTCAGCTCTGTTTGTAAAGGTACAGAGTTCTCTCAGCACTGTTTGTGCTGACCATGGTGCTGATGAAAGAGGGCAGCCTGACCGTAGAGTTCCACCAGAAGCAATGCCTTTCACTAGGCGTCGCTTTGACCACTAGCCAACGGCTGCTCATGGGCGTTCCCACACAATCAGCTTTTGGGAAGAGCAGGTTAGGTTGTGTACGTCCAGCTATCACCCTTTGTAATAGAGTGAACTGAGTTGAAGCCATAGAACGTAAAGCAAGTTAACTACTATCCAGACATTGATAGTAAGTCATTTGACTTGAACATCGCATCGGGGACACATCGTAAAGTTCGGGAAACCCGGACACCGCAGCAATGAACCTCTCCTTCATTTTGGCACGGAACAAATTTAAGACAGGAAGCAAAAGCATGCGATTTAGTTTACAGTGGGGAGAAATTCCTCCAGTTGGTTGTCGCTTCACCGCATCACAACTAATTTGCATCAAGTTAAAGTCTGTTCAACTCCCTTTCGTCGCTGAGCATGCTGACTTCACGCCCGCCAATGGTCGTTTCGCCCTACGTCGCCAGCTCCTGCTGAAAATGAATATGACTTCCGGCCACTTTCATCGCTTCTGGTGGACATGCAGGGTAAGGCATCAGGCCTGACACAGTATCTCTAGGAGTGTTCATTCCACATTTTACTCAATGTCTAGTACTACAGTACAGTACTCAGTATAGGGCTCAGTGCAAAGAAAAGCATTATACATTACACAGTGACATTGAAAAATGCCTCAAGTAGTGTCACAAAAAAGAAGAAATGGAACTAACTGAATATCTTACGAGAAAAGTGAACGTCCACATTTGAAAAGACGCACTATTTGCCAATCAGAGCAATGGCCAAAGTGGTGCTGGATGAAGAATAATGGTGTTGTTAAAGGATTAGTCCTCGATGTGGTGGAGGTGACCCCGCAGTCTGTCAAACAGTGGCGTGAGCGGATACAGGAACAGCATTAGCATCTTTCTGGAGTTTGACACCGACTGCATCTCTGCAGACCTACTTCCTCACCGGTTGTCAGTGCTATCTGCTTTTTAGCTGCTCGCTTTGAGTAATGGGTATGCTGCTGCAATGCATATAAGAGCAGAGAGAGAGAGAGAGAGAGAGAGAGAGAGAGAGAGAGAGAGAGAGAGAGAGAGAGTTTGGGCTTAACTCTGTTTTTGTAGCCACAGTTACCAGTGTAATACGACATGCAATAAGTGTGTCATTTTTAAATTAACAACATTTAGAATTTTTACATTTCCCTCCCAATTTAGTAGCCAATTGTGCCCTTTTTCATGTCAACTATCCCCCCTCATACTGCGAGCTCGCTGCCATAGCTCTGGGACCGGCAGTGACAAAGGCGATGAACCGCCTCCTCCGTCATCCGTAATTTACAGAGCCACTCTTGTGCGCAACAAGCTCATGCTAGCTTTGAGATAGCATGCCAATCGCTGCCCTGAACGGGACTCCTGGCCAGAGCCAGGCTGGCACAGCAGGCTTGTACCCTGACTGCAGTGGGCAAACTACACTCCGGACGAGTGCCTCAAATTTTTTATTTTAACAGTATTATACTCCACGATATACAGCATCCCACTCTACAATATACTAATACAGGTGACATATATATACTGTATATATATATTTTTAAAATGAAGTTAGGATAACAAACATATTTCTTAAAATAAAATTTCACCACTCCACGTGTGTGGTTCACAACATAGTTAATTCATTCATGTGCAATGAAGCATTAATTGGAGTATGGGTGGCGGTCACAAACGTTTGTTCTGGTGGGCGTCTGAAATGCCTGGCTAAACCTAGCCTTAGCCCTGCTCTTTGGAGCTCTGTTCTGCAGCAGTCTATTTCAGTTTATTTCCGTTTATTTATTTTCACTCCTCTAGCTGAGTACCAGATGACATTTATTGGTTCGGCTGAGCGCCAAAATGTTGGTTTTATGTCACAGCATGAATAAAAAGAGAAGTATAATGTTGGAGAAGCAAGCCTGTGCGATGTGCCCTCATCATTTCCTGGTTTGATTTATCCCCCCCAATGCTGTGCTGTGTTTTCACTCAGGGCCTGTGTTTACCTTTCATCCAGATTTATGGAATGGCTATAACACATGGGCTATAGTTATAAACAGTTGTTACTGAAACTGCTATTCATTCAAAGAGCTGCGGGCACTCCCAGCACCTTATGTTACAAGTTATTTACAGTTATAACACATCTATAACACATAGCATAACATAATATATGCCATTTAGCAGACGCTTTTATCCAAAGCGACAGTAATGAATGGATACATTTTCAGTATATGTGGCCCCAATGGGAATCAAACCCACAACCTAAGCGTGGTCTGCGCCATCCTCTACCTACTGAGCCACACAGAACCACATGTTCTGTATATGTTTTAACATTGTTTCCCTGAGACATTATCTAGGTATTAGAATTCACCCTGTTCCACCTCATCTTCCATAATTGTACCTAAATGAACCTGCTGTTCTAAAACAGTTGACATAATACTAGTTTTAGTGTTTACCTCAGGGGTTGGACATTATTTTGTTTTCGGAAAAAGTGAATTCTTTACTTTATGTTACGTGGGACATGTGAGTGTCAGGGAGTGGGCCATACCCATATTGTGTGAGCAGGTAGTTGTGAAAGAAGAGAGAACAGTGGGGGGAAAAAAGTCAAACTGGAAGAAATGTGCTTCACGCTCTTCTGCTCTCCTCTCTTTTCACGGCTCCACTGCCCAGGATGCTGAACGCCTCTAAATATAGCCGGGCGGCGACTGCCCTGCCTTCCCCTGCAGTCCCACAGGGCCCGGCTACGCTCCATGAAATATTAAATCCACTTTCCCTCCATTGCTGTGAGCGCTTGGGCAGTCATGCCTCAGGAGGGTATCCACAGGTCTCCTTTTAGGTTCTAATTGGCAGTGCTCGAACCTGGGCTGATAATAATAGCATTTAATGCTAATAATAGCATGTAATTTCTATATAGAGCAGGGGGAGGGGGGGGTGTCCAATCTTATCCGAGAAGGGCCGGTGTGGGCGCAGGCTTTTGTTCTAGCCCACCCGATTCAAGTAATCAAGATCAAGACTCGTTCAATCGTTGAATCAGGTGTTTTAGTGCTGGGCTAGAACAAAAAGCCTGCGTCCACACCAGCCCTTTTTTGGATAAGACTGGACACCCCTGATATAGAGTAATGGCATCGTTATTTCTTTATTGCCTACGCTGCTGTGGACACACTTTTTTTCCCATTATGTGGGATGCAAGCTCTAATCTGCACAAGTGTTCCATTCTAGTGGCGCTCTGACTGAACGCAGCTACAGTTTAAGGTGGCTATAGGTGGGAGAATCTGCCTGGTGTACCATGCCAGGGTGTCTCGATGAGTCCAGATACAGGTAAGGAAACACCACCATAAAGTGCCTTAACTAGGGCACTGGGGCACCAAGAGCTGCTAGAAAAGATTCAGTGTACATTGGCATAGATTATACAAGCATTGGGAACTCTATTGGAGGGATGCAACATCATTCTTCCACGAAATTACATAATTTGGTGTTTTGTTGACGGTGGTGGAAAACGCTGTCTCAGGCGCAACCTATGTGTATTCAGTTGGGTAGAGATCTTGTGACTGAGACGGTCATGGCATATGGTTTACATAGTCTTCATGCTCAACAAACTATTCAGTGACCACTCGTGTCCTGTGGATGGGGGCCTTGTCATCCTGGAAGGGACCACTCCCATCAGGATAGAAATGCTTCAACATTGGATGAAGGTGATCACTCAGAATGCCTTTGTATTTATTGGTGTTTACCTTGCCCTCTAAGGGGTTGAGTGGACCTAAACCATGTCAGGAAAATGCACCCCACACCATAACAGAGCCACCAGAACCTTTCATTTACTCAAGTGTTTCTTTTATTTTGGCAGTTACCTGTATCTTCTCCTACACTAGATGTAGAATCTTGTTAGGCTGTCGGCACCAGACTGCTGAATCAGCCAGAGAGGGTGCAAATTGGTCATCATTTGAGTTGCTGCATGAATCAAACGCTGCAGTGGAAAAGGTACAGGCAGTACTTACACCTCATAATCCAACAAATGAACGGAATCAAGCATGAAATTGATAGATTAGGACATATTTTAAATTATATTATAGTAAAAATATTTCCAGCACAGTTCAAAAAGACATTTTGCCTTTGCTACTATAGTCATTGCATTTGCAGAATGTGACATATAGACAAAGTTTGAGCTATTTTTTATAGATTTCTTTCACCTGGATTTTATGTATCCTGCCCTGCCTTCCGGAAAGTTCACTTTGTTCCCCACGTGGAGCCTCTCATTGGATTTTGTGAAAAATCGATAGTCCAGTGTTCCCTAGCACATCCTGCGCTGTAATGAATAGCCGGTCGTGGTTAGTCCGGGGCCATTGGGCCATTGTGTTGAGGGATTTAAGTTCAGCCGCTCAGCGGAACTAGCAGTGGAAGCCTTGTCACCACACACTGCTAAAAGGAAGTTATTTCCGTGCCTCCAAAAACTCACAGGCTCCCCAAAGCAGGGTTTTAAAAGTGAGAAATCGGTCATGGTTCCACTTCAAAAGCATTGTTTTTTTAACTCAAAATTACTGTATGAAACACCAGGTTTGCATGTCATAAGTAAGCAGTAAGTTGCTGTCACGTTGTTCAAATGAAACCTTTAATGCATTTTCACATATTTAATTAAAATGGGAGTTTTTTGGCTTCATGCCGCATTACCAGAGGAAAAGTAAATTACAAAGTGAAATGTTTATTTCAAAACAGTTTTTAGGTAGTCAAGTTTTAATTGCGTTCATTTGCATATTCCACACAGTGGCAATGATTAGCACATTATCCTGCAGGCACTGTTGGAGATTTGTGTTGTGATTTATTTTTAAACATAGATATTATTGAATGATTCACTTTGTCTGTTTATGTGAATAACCTGTGAGAATGTGACCTTCATGATTCAGATAAAGTGCAGTTAACTGCCAAAGTAAATGCAACACTTGAGTAAATGAGGGATCCTTTAAACAGGTGCAATACCGCGAGTGACTGTCTGGTATTGGCCGATAGGCCCGGCCTTCCCCTTTTCATCAAACCCCCCCCGCCCAGCTGGGACTCTCCTAGTCCGGGCCAGGACCGTTTGAGTGCTCCCCCCAGGTTACCAAAGTGTTGCCTTTATTTTCTCACTTACCTGTAGACTGCACTCCTGTCTCCCATCATTTTATTGTGTTACTAAGAAGGAACACAATCAGAAGTAGTAACTGATATGCATGTTATGTGCCTGCGATTTTTCACTAACCGAGCGTGTGAATGTTTACAGGTGTACTGTATATGCTTGCGTCTCTCTTTAATCCCTCTCCAAATGATCTTTGCTCCTGAATATTAAATCAAAATCTTCTTTTCTACACTTCTCTGTAAAGGGATTATCAAGCGTGTGGGAAGGATGGTGTGGGCCGATACTTCACTGCCGCTGCATGTTGCATTATACAGAACATGAGAATCATGCGTGTGACCCCTCGGAGTACAAAGAAAAGCATGTCAGTGTTTCTAGTAAAGTTGCATGCTGGGCAATATTTTAATTTCAAAGCATCAAATGAAGCTTACTGATGAATATTCACCAGTCATGAATATTCTGATCATTTACTGACAGCGCAAGATTTCATTGGTGTTTCAAAACCCCAAGGAATTATCATGATTATTTTTTACACTTTTAGCCTGCCGTTCCAAATGTACTTAATTAAAGGTAATTTATTTGCCACCAATTTCCATGGGTTCAAAACACTTCTCTTCAAAGGCGCAGAGGTGAACCATTTAAGCGTGCATTTCCAGTCAATGGATTTGAGGGCTCTGCCCTCTTTGATTCAGTCTTTTTGGCTTGAATAGCAAAATTGGGAATAGCAAAATTGGGAATTCACCATGTCACGTTGGATTACATTTAAGATCAAGTCATCACATTGTGTCTGTCTATTGGATTGCATGTGAGATCAACTCTCAGATAAAAAGGTATCTTTACCTTTAAATGTTACCAACATTTAAAAATGTTGTTATACATTTAAAATACAAATGCTTGTCACTGTGGCAGTACCCCTGTAGGGTACTGAATCGTACCTTTGGTCAGAAGAACATAATTGTACCCTTGCCAGAAAAAGACTGTTGCTTGCAGTACAAGCCTCATTTTCATTCTAATATGGCTGCCAGGGTAAATAAGGATGAATTGCCCTATCTGGGTACATATCTGTATCTTTCCTCAATTTGTACCATTTCCCAGTGATATCATACCTTTTCCGTATCATGAATGTTCTTATGTGTACCTTCAAGGACACAATGAACACATTTGTACTCAGGAACAAAAGAGTACCCTAAATGCACCTTTATTTTTAAGAGTGTAGAGGTATCACAGGACAGCAGATGTTACAAGTGTTACTTGCGGTCAGCAGAACAAGAGGCCGCAGGTGGAAATGAGTTAAAGGCAAATTCTGCACGGATATTAGGAAGTTATTTTTTACAATGAGAGTTGTCAATGCCTGGAGCAGCTTGCCAAGTCAAATAGTTGAGGCAGAAGCACTTGGGCTATTCAAGTCTTTTTAAGATAAGTGGGGTCATCAGAACAAGAGGCCAAAGGTGGAAATTAGTTAAAGGCAAATTCCGCACGGATATTAGGACGTTTTTCTTTACACAGAGAGTTGTCAATGCCTGGAACAGCTTGCCAGGTCGGGTAGTATGGGCAGAAGCACTTGGGCTATTCAAGTCCAGGCTAGATGCAGCACTAGATACTCTTTAGATTAGGACATGAGGAGCCTAGATGGGCTTAACGGCCCGTTCTCGTCATTATGTATTCCCATGTTCTTATGTTCCCAATACAGAGCATTGCTACTACGAGGTTCCCAAACAGATAGGCAGATTGATTGGCACGTCTCAGTTCTCAGGAGGTTGTCTCCACATCGGGGGACCCGGTTTGAATTCAGTTTGAAGAAAAATGTTGCAGATGCCTTGAACAGTTCAGAGTACTGGCAGCGCACGACGCGTGTTTGAACTTCACAGAATTTCCCTCTTCCTTTCATCCACATCTGTCTCTATTTATCTCTTACTGTATTCTGTTAAATATCGAGGTTCAAATGTGGATCTTTTTACATGGCGCTTTTTGGAATAATAATTTTGAAAAAAAAGTGATCGGATTCCTCGTCGAGAAATGGTGATGCTTAAATATGGAACGCTTAAATAATTACAGGTTCCGTTGCTAGGGGGCCCGGATTACTCAAAAAAGATTTTTCACTCCAATAGTGAAGATGGGAGCTAGCAAATGAAAACGATGCCCCAGTAATCCTCTCCTATCTACTACAGTACACACCTGGACTAGAGACTTGTTTGAGTCTAGACTTCCACAAAGTAACGACAACAAAAAACGACATCTTGTAAGTCGCTCTGGATAAGAGCGTCTGCTAAATGCTTAAAATGTAAAATGTAAAAATGACTACAACTGCTACTGCTAGTATTATTATTAGTAGTATTTTTATTAACATTATGGAGTGTCTATCTCTTGCATCAGGATTTTTCAGTTGGTAATTCAACATGACATGATGTAACATGGTAATGGACTGTATTTGTTTTGAGTGTAGATACTGTACATTTAACTTCAGAGTAAGGAAACGCGAGGTGTATGCTACACATTCAGTTGTACCTCTGTGATATCTATCAGTAAATGCTATCTTCTTCTCTTCCTATCATTCCTGTATAAATGCTTTCAAACTCATGGAAAAGTGCTGTTATCATAGCTCAACTTCCATCAACATTCTGTAAAAGGGAGTTGCTTGTGGAGACTTTCCTTGTTGTGTCTAGCATGTGTTGCTAGCATACCAGGCAGTCAAGGGATCAGCCCCAACATACCTCCTCAAGATCTTCAAACCCTACACACCTGCCAGACCACTCCGTTCTGCTACCTCAGGACGCCTAGCACCTCCCCCTCCGCACCTGTGCTTCCTGGTCACGTCTCCTGTCGGTTCTGGCTCCACGATGGTGGAATGACCTTCCTGTGGAAGTCAGAACAGCTGAGACCCTGGCCACCTTCAAGCGACGTCTGAAGACTCACCTCTTCAGGGTGCACCTCTCCCCGTAGTCCGGTTTTTGTTAACTTAGGGACATAGTTGCTTAGTTTTACACATGTCTACTTGTTTATGTATTGTATTAGGCTTAGGCATTATTTTCTGCATTGATTGCTTTATTGCTACCTTTGAATTGTGGCTACAGATTTACCTACAGGGTCCTAGTTGAACTATGTGGTTGCTCCTAGCACCCAGGAACTGTACTTCCCACTAGGGTGGCTTTCAGCTAAACTGTTCTTGACTACGGTTAACACTTTGTTGTACGTCGCTCTGGATAAGAGCGTCTGCCAAATGCCTGTAATGTAATGTAATGTGTCTTGTCAGGAACAAACCCCATTGATCCACATTACCCCAGCCCAGAGCACACAGGTCTGTGTGTGGTAGAGACCACATTACCCAAACGCAGTGCACACAGGCCTGTGTGTGGTATAAACCCCATCACCCAAACGCAGTGCACACAGGTCCGTGTGTGGTAGAGACCACATTACCCCAGCCCAGAGCACACAGGTCCATGTGTGGTAGAGACCACATTACCCCAGCCCAGTGCACACAGGTCCGTGTGTGGTAGAGACCACATTGCCCCAGCCCAGTGCACACACAGGCCATCCCTCAAAGCTCAGCCGACAGTCAGAGTGGTACATCACCCCAGGAACGGCCGCACGGTTTCAGGGGGGAACCACAATGTCAGCTCGACAGAGACGAGCAACTTAAACCTCTGCTGCTCCCTTTATGGATGGGCCCGGCGGGAGGGGGGGCTGGGGCGGGGCGGGGGCTGGAGCAGGGCGCTCGATGATCAAAAGCAGTAATTACACTCGGGGTACCGCGTCGCCCCAAGGCCCAGTCTGGAGTGATGGAAATGTCATAGAGGTTGATGAATTCCGGGCCCTCACCGCCTCGGCGAGTGTGCCTTGCTCGCAGAGCTCGGCGACAGGACCAGGGCTCTGAGGCCTTCCGGACGGACGGACCCCTCTCAAGGCTGATTACTTCAGTATTTCAGCCAAAATTGCTCTTTGAAATGACTGCCTCACCGGGATCAAGGGGAGGGAGCACCAGGTCACAATTTCCACCAGATCAAAATGTGTTTTTTCACAATTAAATGCAGGTTATACAAGACGAAAATATATATATATATATTTTTTTAAACACTTGAAAAAAAAAAACCTGGAGTGTGGATCCCCACTAGCAATGTCCTTTGGCTATTAAAATTACTGTTCTTCTTTCATCTCTCTTTCCTCTTTCTTGTCCCTTTAGAGAATCTCAAATTGTTCCTGTCAAGCCACACACCCACACCAGGAACACTGCAGCTGAAGCACGGGCACTCCTCCAGTGCTCTCACCTCTGAGCCGGCTAATAGTCCCCACAGTACTACAGGAGAGCGCGCCGCTCGCCACAACTGGAGAAGCGTACCACATGACGACTGGTCACCTGTGGGCATTTGGTGCATTGCTGAGGGCTGGGGGTGGGGGGCGGGTGCTAGTGCGTTGATGTAATCTGAGGAATACTGGCTAACTTTTTTTAATGACAATTGCAATATGCAAGGGTATGGTTCTGTGTGGCTCAGTAGGTAGTGCGTCTGCTAAATGGCATATATTATAATATATATATGTAATATATATATATATTACAAGGGACTGAGGCTTAGTTTCCAGCACATCTGTGATACGTACGCACCCCGGTGAGACGCCACATGATAGTGGAAAATTGAGCAAGCTGGGGAAAGGGAAAAAGGGAAAATAGAAATGGCAAAGCAAGGAAAAAAAAAAAGATCCAACATTTCCAAGATATGTGAGGATATTCCCCCTGCTTTCATTAGCTGCTCCTGGGCTCTCCCAAGGCCGGCGCACAGTGCATCTCAAAAGGAGGGGGAGAAACCGCCCTGAGGCTTAATTAAATTTTGATTAATGAAAAAAATCTGCGAAGGCAACACCTGAACCCAGAGCACATGGTGACGCTCAGCGGTTCAGCAGGTGTTCAGGCAGACCCTCCTCCCATGTTCCGCCTTCCTCCAATCAGTTCATCCCCTGACAGTCACATTACATTTTACATTTTAGGCATTTAGCAGATGCTCTTATCCAGAGCGACTTACACAGTTTACATTTCTTTACGTACAATCCATTTATACAGCTGGATATTTTACTGAAGCAATTCGGGTTAAGTACCTTGCTCAAGGGTACAACAGCAGTGCCCCACCTGGGAATTGAACCTGCAACCTCTGAGTTACAAGCCCAGCTCCCTAACCATTACACTACCCTGCCAACCAGTCGGATGATGGAGTAGTTTGTTTTCCTGCAGCAAGGAACAGGAAGCCTGACTCCCTAACCCACACATCACACACTCTCATAAAGGCACAATTAGGGTACACTTTTGTTCCTCAGGGCACAAATGTGTTCATTGTACCTTCAAAGGTACAAACAAGATCCTTCATGACATGGATTTGTACCTTTTCCCAGGTACAAATTGAGGAAAGGTACAGATATGTACCCAGGTAGGGTAATGAATGCTTATTTACCCTGGCAGCCATGTTGGAATAAAAATGAGGCTCGTACTGCAAGCAACATTCTCTTTCTCGCAAGGGTACAATTATGTTCTTCTGACGGAAGGTACAGTTCAGTACCTTACAGGAGTACTGCCATAGTGACAAGCATTTGTATTTTAAATATTTAACAACATTTTAAAATCTTGGTAATCTTACTCTCTCGGTAAGTGGCTCTGTGTGTGTTCTGCAGTTTTGCCACTGAGTGAATCCTGTTTTTAGCCTTTTAGTCTTTTTTTTCAAAGTTTAACAGCCAACAAACACAACTCTCCTACCCACTAAAAAAACTAAAAAAACACACCAAGCCACCATCAAGCCTGCACACAAATACATTTTTAATTCAGCACTTCTAATATATATATATATATATAATATTTATTTATTTTTGCTCGAGGATGCAGCCTTGAAAACCAGGCAAGGCCCCTGTGATGCAGAGAGGATGTGATTTAATGGCCCTACAGGGCAAATATAAATATAGAAAATGATAAACATCTCAGGAAGATGCTATTTGGCTGTGTGTGTGTGTGTGTGTGTGTGCGTGTGTGCACATGTGTGTGTGTGTGTGCGCGTGTGTGTGTGCGCGCGTGCGCGTGTGTGTGTGTGTGTGTGTGTGTGTGCCTGTGTGTGTGCGCCTGTGTGTGTGTGTGCGCCTGTGTGTGTGTGTGCGCCTGTGTGTGTGCGCGCGTGCGTGCGTGTTTGTGTGTGTGCGCGTCTGTGTGTGTGCGTGTGTATGTGTGCGCGTGTGTCTACCTGTCACTGGAGCCTGCCAGTGCCCCAGTGCCCCGCCTCCTTGTTACAGACGCACGCATCAGCACGCTTTGGTCCCCCGCGCTTTGTGCCGGCGACAGTTGCTTTATTCGCCGTAAATCTGTGCCTCCGTCTCTCATAAATATGGGAGGAGATGGCATTCGACTCAGCCTGATTTAATGACTTCTTATTTCCTGTGTCTCTAATGGTGTAAAGCATCGACTTGCTTTCCCGTGGCTTGTTTTGTGCCATTGCTATTTCAAGGATTTTAAAACAAGCCTTGCCTGTTATATTGGGTTAAACTCCAGCGCTGGAGGCTGGGCAAAGTCTCTTTCTTCAACAAAAAGTTAGAGGAGCCATTATTTAACTGCTGTTCTAACGCATTTCTTTTCTTCTGTCCAATTTTATGCACTGAGCATAAACTGTCCATTCAACTGATTGATCATTATGGAGAATATTTCACCACAGCAGAATGCAAGGGCCATATGTAAGGGCCATTAACTTTTTCATTTATTTTTCTGCTTTGTATGGTAGAAAATTATGTGATTGAACTTATAGACGTCCATAAACAATCTGTCATAAAATATATATTTTTTTTTTTACAGAATGCAAAGGGAGCCAACTTAAATCATGTTATGCTATGCTATGTTTCAGGCGGAGAACTTTGCAACAAAACGAAGCCGGAGCATTACGTCAGTTTGTTATATTATATTAATCATTTGATGATATATGTAGGCTACATGTAGATCACATTTTTTTTAATGTTATGTACAAAAACTATACATACCGAATTTTAACTATATATGTAAAATTACCCTCAAACCATATTTTCAACATTTGAAAGAATATATTTTTATAGTCATATATAGCATATTTTGTATAATTACAGATATATTTGCCATCTGTTGCTTAGACTTATAATGACACATAATGGACCTAAAGGAGAAACTAACTGAAGCCGAAAAGACAAAGTCACGTGCAGGCTGAGCAAATGAGTCTCTTACAACGCTCAAATGCAGATCGATTCCCTGACTGATTGTTCTAAACATAGACATCCTGCCCACGCATCGATCTCCGGGCTAACTGAAGCGCTAATAATTCAATTCGTTCCCTTCAAAAGGAGAGGTCGGCTCCTGCGCATGGAGGGGGCTGTCTCCAGTTGCTCATGAACACTTTGCGCATTTGAAAAAGTAAATATATTTTCACGATAATTGGAAAAATTTAGGAAGTGCAAATATTTCCTTCACAAAATAATGAGGCACAGGAGGATTATTCAAATACTAGCTGTGAGTTAATTGAGTTTCGGTCAGATGAACATGAAACGAGACCTGGTAACCGTCAATGCGGCCCTTTGAAAAGGACAGGCGTGCTAACCCACTGATAGATTCTCAGACATTATAATTGCTAATTTCAGTGAGTTAAGCATTGATCCATTTGTCACGAGGAGAGTAGCGAAATAATTCTCCCTCCCTGCTGGACGCGGCGAAAAAGGATATAAAATCCACAAAGATCGCCTGTCGAAGTTCCGAAGCACCTCTAAAGGAGCCCGTTCCCACGTACGGCACGGGCTTGGGGGAAACCGACGGCGGAGAGAAAGGAAGGAAGGAAGGAAGGAAATAATGTCCTCCCTTAATATTGTTAACGACGCCCGACAGATCTGGGCTAGGCCTGTGTTCTAAAGCGCGATAACTCTCGCACTCCGTCTCGCTCGGAGGTGAGCTGTCCGCTCCGGTGCAGAGTGCAGACCGCGCCAGCCGGCCGGACGTTAGATGGCCGCCGGCTCGCGGTGCGTTTCGGGAGGCGTAAGCCAGCGGACAGTCGTGTTGACACGCAGGCCCCTGACAGACAGGCTGACAGGAGCACGGCGGGTCTGAGCTGGGATCTGTCTGACAGGGGCGGAGGGGGCGTCGGGTAATTAAAGGATACGAGGCGTCCTCAGCTGGTGCAAACGCAGCTCTGGGATAATTAGCGAGGGCAGCCGATGTCCTTCTGGGCACAACTGCTCTAAATCAAGCCATCGTGTCATTAAGGAGACATTTTCTCCCCGCGCCAGTACGGCTCAGATTTTATACGACGCTTGAAATAGCCCCGGATGCCACGGACACAGAGAAACAAAGCTTTGATCTGCGCTCGGGGTACTGTCACATGACAGCCTTGTGTATTTAGGCCAGACGAGATTAGACAATACCAAAAAAAAAAAAGAAGTAATTAAATGCTGATTTTAATTACCAGTGAAAAAAATATATATATATATCGTGTTCCACATAGACGGAAATAATGATATTGGGAAAAATAGAACAAAAACACAAAATTGATGCATAAAGAAATACACTATTTGTGTATAAGTAAGTACACAAAAGAGCAACAAAAAGAATCATACTAACAGCCCAGACAACCTTATGGGCTATATTCCAAGTCTGTAGTGCTTATTCAGCACATTCAGCACTCTCTTCACACACCTACTCTTCAAGTGGATATCCCCCTCTACAGTCAATAAGCCCCCCCCCCCACTACATACACACATAAACCCCTTCAATCACAACAATGAACACACAAATACACAATGAACACTCGTTGAGGTAACTACCCTCCCACACAAGCGTGCATGCCAACCGTATCAATGATAAACACTCACCCAAATATTCATTCAGTTTAATTTCCTGGCACATTTGGCATTGTGATATAAATACGCCCTGCATGACTTCTGCACAGGCATCATCATAGCCAGCCCAACCTCAACACACAGTGCATGACTTCTGGACAGGCATCATCATAGCCAGCCCAACCTCAACACACAGTGCATGACTTCTCAACAGGCATCATCATAGCCAGCCCAACCTCAACACACAGAACCTCACACTCAGGGGTCCTGACACTCTTCAATATGAGGGAGCCAATGGAACGCAAATGCGTTTTTTTCAACAATATTGAAAAACCTACAGTGAGTACAGAAAGCACACTTCATAGAAATGAACAGTGTCAAAGTACAATATGAGAGTTTGTATGAAGTATTCATTTAAGTCTCTGCAATTTACTGGCACTGAAAAAGTAGAAATGAATGAACTTAACTCTACAGTGTGAGACTCCCTAAAGCTGGGTTCCTCAAATCAGGGTCCTCATGGGACCGAGCACTGCTGTTTCTCCACCCTCCCTTTACCTGGGAGTCAGGTGTGAGGACACTCTGGCCAATCAACTGCACTAACAGTCCTATGATCTACCAAAGAGAAAGGAAAACCAGGACGGAGTTTGGATTCCTGGGTCAGATTTGAAGACCCGTGCTCTAAAGTGTATGCAGCCTGGAAATAGCCCTACAGCCCTATGGAGACTTAAGTTATTGCCACTAGGGGTGTAAGGGTACATGAAAAAACCGTTCGGTACAGGACTTTCGATTCGGTACGTGCTGTGAACTGAACGAATGCAATCTTGTTTTAACCACTGTGGCACATGCGGAACAATGTTTTTTAAAGCAGCATTGTTCAAATGAGATCGAGTATGTCGCTGGCAGTAGGCTACGTCGACTTTGATTACTCATTTGAGACGGCATCACCCTAATGTGAATATCGCTGGTACATTGAAAAAACTGAGTGGAGTGCAAATCCAGCTCTCCATTGCATTTAAACAGCCTCTCGCTAATAATTCAGACCGGGCCAAAGCAATAACAAACGCTGCAGGTCTTTTTATAGCAACGGATCTGCGACCATACATTGTAGAGAACACAGGTTTTAAACACATGTTGAAAGTGATTGAGACCCGCTACGAAGTTCCCTCTCGTCCGCATTTCAGTAAATGATGGCCAATTAGCCACTGTTTACAAATTTCATAATAAATGAAAAGCATGAAAATGTTTTGCATTTCTTTCCCCCCACCCCTGTACCGAAAACATACCGAAAACATACCGAACCGTGACTTCAAAAACGAGGTAGGTATTGAACCGTGATTTTTGTGTACCGTTACACCCCTACTTGCCACCAAGCTTGAGGAAGACGGTAAACCGAGGAGTGATCACAGCATTAATGTCCTTCATTTCTTCCACCCAGATCCAGGCCCAATGGCTTAACTGTTATAGTTAGCCAGGGCAAGCTTTCGGAACCCAATCATTCACATTTTTCTGGCGCTCCCCGATTTAAGGGTTACGCACGTGCAGCAGAAGCTTGAATACGAACAACTTATTTTCCCTCGGCACAACTGCTGTATTAACCTCCCCCTTCTGGCTCCCTGTCCCTGCATTCTCATGCTCTTGACATAGCCTTATCGCATTAATTAGCACTTTATTTCCTCAAATGATCTGCATTTCGGGAACATCCACAGCATACACACACACGCACACACACATACACACACACACGCACACAAACGCACACATCTACCCAACTGCTGAAGTTACGTTTAGATTTTTTTAAATGAAATTATTTCGGAAATAATGGCCATCATTTTAAAATAATAAAATAATGAGCTTGCCTGAGCCAGAGGGGTCTCTCGGCCGTAATTGGGCCCTCAGGTAAAGCCACCGGCCAGAACAGGACTGTGGGCCTGTTTTCCATTATGCTTAATGATGGCTAAGAATGTATTGAACATCCATTAGTTCACAGATTGATGAACAGGAACACCATTTATCCCAACCACTGATTCATCAATCACACATAACAATCAATGTGCAAATAATCATATTCATAGCAACTGAACTAAGATGGAAAATGCCTCACTTGCAGTGCAATATAACGTCCACTGTTGTTTTATCGTGCCAAGCCAGTTTATTTATTTATTTTATTAAATTAAAATCCTGTTGATGAACGAGATTTTTCAAGCAGACCGAGGATGGCAACATTGTTCACTTTTGATTTGAAATCCATTATTTATTGTACCCGGGGAGTGGACAGCTAGTCTTTGTTTAGTGGTTTGTTTTACCTGAATCAAATGGCTTTCAATCGGGAGGCGATGAACTGTGTTGCAATAAGCCTCAATCTGAATTTCACCATAAATGTAAAATGTGATATACTAGTCCTTACTTTTACTATAGTAGGAATCCATGTTGAAAAGCTTGTCATTTGTTTTAATAATTAAGATCCCTCATGCAAAGCGTAGAATTCATTACCCAATCTCTCCCTCCCTCTGTGGATTGTAATGCAATTGTAAATCACACATGTTGTTTTTCATTCTTTAAAAAGTCATTCTTCATTACTCAAACACATGAAAGCAGGCATTCAATGTTAGTAAAGCTATAAATATAGTCTGCTTTGTGCATGCGCTGAGCTGGTGTGTGTCTAGTGTGAAGTTGAAATTTATTTCCAATTTAGTTGTGCAATAACCTTGTGCTAATAAGTAGAGGGGGCAATCAGCCTTGCAGTGCATTCTGGGTAGTGGAGGAACAAAGAGAGATGGAGTAGACTCAGCTTCAGTTACATTTTAAGAAGTATCAACCTTTCATTTTAAGAGAATGTACATTCTTTTAAAGACAGCCATTAAAGACAGTAAGCTCATATAATTTCTTTAAAGAATAAAGAATATTTATAGGGAGTTTTAAAACTGACTATGAGGTTGCTAAATCTTCGTATCGCTGGGGGAATTTTGCAAACTGATTTCAGAGCATTCATTTTTTTCTGCTGGTAATGGAACTGGTTATTTCATTTTCAGAAAGCATACTTACTAATCTGAAAGCGATAATGCGATAAATATTAGAGTTTTTATTAAATTACCCATACTTTTTTATTTTTATAAATTAGTTTTCAGATTTTTTCCCATTTTTCTCCCAATTTGGTAGCCAATTACTCCCGCTATTCTTAAGTGAATCCCCTCCCTCGTAGTTTGCGGCCATATCCCTGTGACCGGCAGTGACAAAGGCGAAGTATCACCCCCTCCGAGATGGCACTCGTCATGCTGTCGACTGTGATTCTGGCACCCCAGAGCCACTCCTGTGCACAGCAAACATCTTGTTGGCTTCTCCCTGGGGCGGACAGCCAATTGCTGCCCCGGTTGCACTCCCGGTCAGAGCCGACTCTGGCGTGGACCAGGGAAGCAAACCCCGGTCTCCGTGGCCAGCGTCGGACGTTCAAACCACTAGACCATGTGGGAGGCCTAAATTACCCATACTTTTTGAGACAATTAATAGGCAGCATGACCAAAATGGAAAATGAGTCTTGGGAGTTGCTCGGTACATTTATGACTTCCTGGCAAAGGAGACAAGAGCTCACAGTCGCGGTTTGAAACCCGATTGTACCAGACCGGCCCTGGTGGGGAACCCCGATCGGGGGCGGCATTTGGCTGTGAGCTGGCACAAACTTGCTGAGAAGCGCGTAAGGGTGACTCCGGAATGTGGGTGGGCGAATTCCGTCTCTAAGGAGGCAGAGTTTGCTGCCCTCGGAGAATTTGCTTGCCTCGTCAAGACGAGCGGCAAGTTTTTGTGGGGAAGCCAAATCGAAACAAATAGAGGGTATAATTGGCCACTAAATTGGAGGAAAAACTGGAAAAAATCTGAAACAAAATAATTTAAAAAATATCTTCAAAAAAGAGACTGAGGAAAATGAGCTGAGGTTGTGACGGTCTTGGCGGGACGATGGTGCCACATTACTGACCTGTCACAGTTATTGAATCGCACGCGTTTGATCCAAATGGGCAACGACTCTCCCCGCATCTCTGAATAAATGTGCTGACGTTCAGCAAGCATAGATCAAGGGCAGAGAGAGAAGAGAGAGAGAGAGAGAAAACATACATATTTAACACTCTAGATGGACCACTGCCAGTCCTGCAGATTTCCTAAAGCAAATACGTTAGAGAATATGTCCTTTGCCTCGTGTTAGTTTATGGCACGAACCGCCTGTTCACTCCAATCTGGTGCCACGGAATTGGCGAGCTTGACATTTCTCTCAGTTTATTTATCACGGTGAATAATTCCATTGTGAAGCGAAAGGTCACGCTGAAGGATAGGCCGCTAACGTGCGCATTATTGTATTTGCAACGTGCATTCATGCATTTTACTCCCTGTTCTGCTACTCTTTTTTTTCCTCAGAGGGGAGCCTACAGCGTACTCCTACATCCTGAAAAGAAGACGTGTAGGCTCGGGAGCAGCGCTGAACGCTTGCTCAGCTACGCTGATCGGGAACACCGAGTCCTCAGGTCTACTGCAAACGTATTCGGCGAAACATCAGTGAGTTGTAAAATTTGGGTCATCGGTGTGCTGTACGTGCAGCGCGCTGGTGAACAGATGTCATTGGACAGATACTGTCAGGGGACAGGAATGACACTGACCTGTCGTAGACCCCCCTCCCACCCACACACATATTTCACACCGCATCTGACATTTTATTACGTTGTAATAAATGACTTTATTACATTCGTTTATTAGAGCGCGATGCTCCTTAATCATTTCCCAGTGCACGACACGCTTTATGAATAATTCAGCCATTTTTTTTTGTATCGTGCACATTTCCTGTACGTTGGGGTAATTGCAGTGTATGTTACCCCAGGGCCATGGGGAATCGTATCGGATGGTAAAGTTATAAGGAGAAGAATGGAAAACTGAAAGGAAGAACGTTCTAAAAGCAGATGATGAAGAAGAAGAAGGAGCCACGGTGATAAACTAACGCCGTCCTCCACTAGCCCACTGTCCCATGTCCATTCAATCATTGAGTTAGGTCGATTCAGATATCATCGAAAATGAATTGGTACATAAATCTAGGTTTGCAATGGATTTGAACAGAGCAGGCATATATTTGACATTTTAAGCATTTAGCAGATGTTCTTAGCCAGAGCGACTTACAAGAAGTGCATTTATACATGGTAAGATTAATCACGGTTAGTGCAAGAGATTAGTGTAGTAACACTGAAATAGACATCATTGTTGGCAGCTGCACGCCCTACCTGTAAATGTCCCTCTTTACCTGCCGCCAGGTCTCTCCAATTCCAACCTGGCCGATTGGCCAAACGGTCTTGTCAAACGGGTGTAGAGGAAATGACAAATGGCATGATACGACCCGTGGAACGCAATTTAGAAGTAGGCATTTTATAACCACGTTGCAAAGAGCTTAGCTGAAAATTGACAGGACATCCCCGTCAATCAAAGACAAGGAAGAATAGAGTATTCACAGCCATCTTGTCATTTAAGTTTTAATTGACGCATAACGTATTCACATTGCAATGACATGGCCTACGTGTTCTCATAATGTGAGTGTATGACTTGTGTCTCAGGTGGAGCTGTCTTCCTACAGGGCATAAGGTTTGGGGGCTTTCATGCCAGGGTAAAGTCTCACAGATAAATCATTCTTGTATATTTCTTTCAAATCAGATTATTAATATGGTCCAACTTCCATCCATCCATCCATCCATTTTCTTATTCCTGGTCAAATCCCAGATTATCAATCGCCAATCCATGGTCATACCTATGGGCAATTTAGACTTTACAAATTGTACCCGGAGGAAACCCACGCGGACACGGGAGAACATCTATGAGACCTTTTGCTATGCTATCCAAACCGTGCCGCCTGGTCCAACTTTACTTTACAAATTGTGTAAATATGCTTAAAAGTGTGAAATACTTACCTTATCTCCCATTACGGCAAATAAATATATGTTTTCACTTATCAGGGATGTACAGTGCATCAGAGTAGGTAACCAGGACAAAAACAGTTTGCCAGAAATAATCGCTTTCTTCTTGGCAACTTTTGACTTTTATGTGCAGAGATGAAAACGGTCGAGCCATTTGTTTGGCTTTCTTTGTCATTCTGTCTCAGCTCGGTTGAATAATTGATCAATGAAAGTAAAAGATAGACGAGTACATGTAGTGTTAATTTGGGACTTGCCAGCTTCTACAGTTTTTGAGCTGCAGTTCGGGAGTCTGGAAACACAAATAACTCTCAAAGGCAGACAGATAAATGCTGAGCTGTCTGAACGCTTTATGAGTTTGTTTTCCCTCTCTTATGCCTGTTTTTTCTCTCTCTCCCTCTCTCTCTCTCTCTCTCTCTCTCTCTCTCTCACTAAAATCATGGCGACACTGAGGAGGAAAATGGACAGCGTCTCTTTCAATCCTTCTGGTTTTTTTTTATTCAACTTTAAAAATACTGAGCGCTTACTCGATTTGATTGGTAGCTTCCTCGGGGCGTTCCATGAAAGTGGAGCCAAACCTTCTCTGCAACTCGAGTTTTTTGTTCAACTTTTAAAAGTGGAGTCAGATGCAAAAGACAGTCAACGTTTAGGAATTTGGTGTCTTCAAGAACTCGAGGCATGCTGAGTTCAGCTGTGAACAGGGCTGGAGTCATCCTGCATGCAAAAGACAGTCAACGACATCCTTGGTCCATTTTAGGAATGGCCTTGATTGGGCCGGCCCAGTGTCAGTATAGAAAAAGACTACACTGTCCGAAGAACTAAAAGAGCCGAGGCATGCTGAGGCTTTCAGCTGTGAGCACGTTAAACCAACAGGACAAGAACAGACTATGCTGTGAAATTTAATGATTTGGTATATTATAAAATAATGCAAATACTGTGTAGAGCTAAATCAAAGGTACTCCCAGACTGCATACAAAGGAGTCCAAATATGATTTGAGAGATGTCTGTAAGTTTACTGTACAAAAAGCTAAAAAAGAGATTAAAAGGAGATGTATTTCTATTGTTGGGGTTAAATTATGGAACGATGCTAATATAAATTTAAGAATGTGTAATTCGCTTTTGGTTTTCAAAAGAATGGCTTATAAAGCTATTTTTGAGGGTTACAAGTGTAAATGATTTTCTTTAACTTGATTTTTTTCTTTTCTTTTATTACTTTTTGGAGGGGAGCTTAAATTGATAAGTATGTAGGATAGGCATATATAAGCATTATGCTTCTGCCTATACCTTTTCAGTCACTACCTTGCTTATATTGTTTGGACTGTTTATATTTATTGTATTGTGTGATGACTGAATAAAGACACTACTACTACTACTACTAGACTGACGTTTCGACGTCAAGGGCACCTCCTCAGAGTCAAACCAACATGGGTAATGTTGACTCTGAGATACACCGTTCAGAAGTCAAAGGTAAAAGTGTACTTGTTGCACATGCTATCTCACTTCACCAATCACAGGATGTTTGGTGTAGGCTGGCCTAGGGGCGTGTGAAGGATGTCATCACTTTCGAGGCTCAGCCCACAAACTAATTGATTAGCTGGAGGGGGGGGCTGTTTGTGGACGACTTGTTAAGCAGTTTTGGGGGATTCATTCCGTTTACATTTTACATTTTGGCATTTAGCAGATGCTCTTATCCAGAGCGACTTACAAGATGTGCATTAATACATGGTAAGATCAATCATAGTCTGCGCAAGAGATCAGTGCAGTGATACAGTAATAGACATCATTGTTGGCAGCTGGATACCGTACCTGTAACACAATGAAGGAAAAGTTAGTTGATTATTTTGTCTTCAACATGGATACATATGCAGTATTAAACATGTAGGCAGTGGTGATGACAATAGGTAAAATGTACAGAGTCAGTGGTAGTGGCGTCTGAAAAAGGTGGGTTTTGAGTCTCTTGAGGAAGGTGGCCAGTGATTCCGTGGTCCTGACCGAGTGCAGAAGGTCGTTCCACCACCGAGGGGTCAGGACAGGAAGAGGCGAAACCACGAGGAGCGGCTGTCAGGCGCCCGGAGGGATGAGACATTCAGTTTGCCAGAGGAGGCAGAGCAGAGGGGTCTGGCTGGGGTGTAGGGAGTGATGAGTGCCTGGGGAGTGGTTCCTCTAGCCGCTTTATAAGCCAACACTAGTGATTTAAATTTGATGTGTTTCATGTCACTTCATGATTGCTTTCAAAAATCTCACATTCACTTTAATTTAATTTCAATGTGTGTGGGGGTGGGGGCAGGCATTGTGAACAGAAGGGGTTCGAGGCTAATGAAGAAAGATCCAGGGCTCTAGCCCAATAGCCTGGGCCTCGCCATGCATGACCCAATCCTTAACCCCCCAAAAGTGATGGTTCTGAGCCCGGTCATTCTGGGCTTGAATTGAATTAAACTGAACATTGGATTTATATAGCGCTTTTCAAGGTACCCAAAGCACTTTATAATGACAATGAAAGGGGCAACTCACCTCAAACACCACCAATGTGCAGCACCCACCTGGGTGAACGCAACGGCAGCCATTTTTGCGCCAGTACAAACTCACTGCACATCAGATACACAGTGGAGTGGCGAGGAGGGAGGGAATGAATTAATTACATGTATATATATTGTTTTTGGTTGGGAATTTGGGCAGGACACCGGGTTAACTGGCTGCTGGTGGCTCCTCCTACAACCAACATACAGGTAACTGTCAAAATGAAAGAAACACTTGAGTAAATGAGGGACATTTAAATTATATATTATATATATTTGAATGATTATATTCAAAGTACATTTTACATTTACATTTTAAGCATTTAGCAGATGCTCTTGTCCAGATTGACTTACAAGATGTGCATTAATACATGGTAGGAATAATCATAGTTTGTGCAAGAGATCAGTGCAGTAATACAGTGATAGACATCTTTGTAGGCAGCTGCATACCATACCTGTAACACTGGGAAGGAAAAAGTTAGTAATTATTATAATAATTTTTTTAAATGAGAAGGCAGGGATACATATACAAGAAGTGTTGAGCAAGTCGGCAGTGGTGATGACAGTAGGCTAGTTGTACAGAATTCAGTGGTAGTGGAGTCTGAAAAGGTGGGTTTTGAGTCTCGGAAGATCGTATGTGATTCCGCAGTCCTGACCGATTGCGGAAGGTCATTCCACCACCGAGGGGTCAGGACAGAGAAGAGGTGAGACCGCGAGGAGCAGCTGCCGGGCACCCGGAGTATATTTAAAGCAGGTGCTTCCACACAGGTGTGATTCCTGGGTTAATTAAGAAATGATGGCTAGAAGAGGAGATCTCAGTGACTCAGTGAAAGAGGGGGTGATTGTTGGGGCCACGTTTGACAGGAGCTTCAGGGATGAAGTCTGCTCAACTTGTTGATGTTTCATGATAAACAGTGGCTGAGGTGATGTTGGCGTGGAAGATGGAGGAAAAGACGTCATCAACTAGGGGCAACTGGGGTCGAGAGCACCTGCCCTAGCCCATGATTTCCGTGCATTGCTTTGAGTTGCAAGGCAAAAGAGACAAGCAACTCTAAATCGAAATATAGGTAGTTTTATCAAGAACAATCGGTCGAGAACTTCACAGAGAAGGATACTATGGTCAACTTTCAGCCCTATTAAGACATTTTATATTGGTGTTTTCTTTATTTTGGCAGTTACCTGTATGATGGGGCTCTGCAGCTAGCGCTGGAAAAGTAGTATTTTGCTAAATGTGTGACCGCCCTGATAACTGCAGTCTGTTGATACTGACTTGAGTTGGGAAGCGTTTAAAAAAAGAAGCAAACCTGAAGAATTCCTCTGCTGCATTTGCCTTAAAGAGAGCGTGGGTGGGACGGCGCGCGCCATCTGAAAAATGATCTCTCAATACCGTCGTCGCTGATTCAGTGTGATTACAGCGCTACCGTGCTCCAGTTCGGGCAGCAGGCTTCAGCAGTCTGAGGAAATGTGGAAATCAATTTTTTTGACTGGCGGTTGTTGGAAATCAATGATTAGAAAACATTGTAAAACAAGTCCTGGCATGAGGCATTGCATTCTGGGGGCACGGTTTCCCCTGTGCTCGCGTTCGACTCGTTTCTCCAACGCTTCAGTCAGACAACAGGCCAGGAAGTCAGGACAGGACAGGAAACACGGACCAAGCAGGGAATTTATTAGTAATAATGATGAATAATCATTATAATCATATTAATAATTGCATTTATTGTTAGCTCTTTGTTAGGGCTCCCTGGAAAATGTAAATAATAATAATAATATCTCTTATTTATATGGTGCCTTTCCAGTTCCAAATTATGCTTTCCACTTTCCAAAATCATAACAATAGAAGGCAAACAATCAGTCAACAATACAGTATACAAAATGAGTACAAACCAGGGGCACTGAGGTCATTTAGCTTTCACGTTTATTTACTAAACTTACCGGTGAAACTTCACTTAGGAGGTGGGGTTGCTTTAAAAACTTAAATGATTCTAAAATAAATTATTTTCTCATTCATACTGTACCATTCCATTTTATTCAAATGCAAAACTAGTTTGGACGGGTGACAAATTTGTGTGGGGAGGGCAAATCGAAATAAAATAGAGGGTATAATTGTCCACTGAAATAAATGTAAAAAAAGTCAACAGAATCTGAATTCATGGAAAACGAGTAGGATAGACCGGTGATGTATAGACAAAATAAAGGTAAAAACACAGGGGAATGAATAAGCACAAGAGTCTTGTCTGTTAGCCTTTTTACAGCGTGCATCCGAAGATGTTCAAGGCTGCTGCGGGGCACATAGTCATCAGCGTCTGAGCTCGAGGAATTGGGGACAATATTTATTCAAAGGCTCCTTTCTGCATCTAATGCAAATGCCGTACCTGGATCAGGTGCTTCGGGAGCAACGCTCTGATTGAGACTTTAAGCTTTGGCCCTTTATGGCATCGACAGATGATGCATCCTGTGCTCCTTCCATCTGCAGTGAGCCCACATTCCCATAAATCCTCTCGAAATAAATACATACATAAATAAATAAATAAACCCTGAAATGCAAACTGTCTCGTGAAGTTTAAAAGGCGCAGAGATTCCATTTCGCAGTGAACTGGCCCAGGAAATGGAAAGTCTCGTTCGGCTCAGCGGGGGTGGGGTAGGGGGTGAGTGGGGGGCGTGAAGCTAACGCGCCCTGTGGTGACAGCCAGCCGGTGACCCTAGCTGACCCCTCGCATTCGGGAGGCGGGCATTCGCTCGTTCGGAACAGGTAACCTTGCACCAAACCGGAGAGCCGGCCGGGGTGAACACCTGGGTCCTAGGCCCCCACCTGTGCCGTTTGGATTGGGCTTTCACCTCCGAGCGCATGGAATTTCCCCCCCCCCGCTGAGGAGGCTGCAGTTCCACACTCCTCAGCAAAAGGTTGTTATTTGTGTAGTGGGTCCACTGTGGCCTTTATGTTGTCCGGGAGCACACAGTGCAGTATGCAGAACTATAGCTTTGTAAGCAGAAATGCCTTGCGGGTACACAGAGGCTCCAGGAGCCACATCCTTTATCTTCTTGCCATCATCTCATGCTGAACAAGGCCGGGCACACGGACACGGATTAATAAATTAATATGCGCAGAGAGGAGGGCTGTAATGAATGCATGCGTTGAGACAGCTGAGTGCTGGGGGTGGGGTGGGGTGGGGGGGGGGGGTCTTGGGCGCCACCGCGGGGCGCGTTTATTCTGTTGTACTGGGAGCTAAATTGTGCCGTTGGCACGGCGACCCAGTTAGGACAGGGATGCTCGCTGGTCACTGTTGGCGATCTGCGGTGTCACTGGTCCTGATGGGAGTGGACAGGAAAAGGAGGGTGGTCTGAGGGGGTGGGGTTGATGGGAGGTGGGGCTCAAGTGACAGGGCCTTGAGGCCAGTGCCAGCAGGCCTGGAGCTCACACAGAGGGTGGGGAGGGGGTTCACAGGGGGTTTCGACGTCGGGTCTTCCAACACTATTTACATGGCATGGCTACGCTAAGCACATTCCATCAGGCCAGATTGTCACTGACAGCTGCTGTTACTATGGGGACCAGTCTCACTCCTCCCCCGAGCGACCACCACCCTCCTTAATAGCCTTAACTATGGCTGCCATCGCTCCTGCCAGTACAGATAACCTACTGGGAGGCACTGGGCAGATGGTGACGCTTCAATCGGTTCATAAAGAGCTCCTCCCCTGGACTGTGTGCAGGAGATGCACTCATAGTGCCCAGTGTTCAAAGGGCTCAAGATGGGAGAAACTCGACAGAGGAAAGGCGGTGCCTGATTCTGAGTGAAAACACACACACACACACACACACACACACACACACACACACACACACACACACACACACACACACAGACATTACTCATTGTGGGAGACAGACTGTCTGGCTCAGCTACCTGGGGTTTTCAAGTACAGTGCGCTAGCCTGGCACTTAGCATTAATATACTAATGGGGTTGAGGTAGGGTGAGGCCCGGGCGTGCTTCTGGCTGCTGCTGCTGCCTGCTATCTTGATTGATATCGACTGCACTGGTGTTCTGGCCAGGGAACGGTGCGCAGAATCTGTTTAGCACACGGCGCATCAATCCGTCTGTTCAATATTGCCCAAGATCGTTTATGAAGAGTTTGAAAATACCCACGAATAAAAAAAGTGCCATGGGATAAAAAGATTCAAGATTATTTTCAGATGTTTTTTTAGTAGCCAATTGTACCCTCTTTTCATGTCAACTATACCCCCCTTGTATTGTGAGCTGGAACTCACCAGGACATCATCTGTAACTACAGTACACGTAGAGCCACTCTTATAGGCAGCGAGCTCATGTCGGCTTCCCTCCCCCCTCCCTGGTGCGGACAGCCAATTGCGCAGCATCCAGTCAGAGGCACATCACAGCAGGGCCAATAATATGTGCATTTTAAATGCCCCCCCCTTTCTGAGAAAACCTGTCTGTTCAGACTGCAGACCAAAGCTGTAGCGCTCCAAACCCATGGCAACAACCATGCAAGAAAACAAGTACAAATGGCATTTGTGATGGGAGGCTCCATTGTAGTCTTATGCCTTCTCTTTTTGCTCATCCTCGTTAATCTTCGTAAATCACATAAAAGGGGAACATGACCCCACCCATGAGCGGTAATTCGCTGAGGCGGACTGTTTTGATGTTGCGTACGAGTTGGAGCCAACTAACTGCAGGCATGCCAATTTGTTTGGGTCCCGCGCAATTCACCCATTTCACACGCTGTCACACCGCACACCTTTTATTTTCTCACGCGTTTTAATCTAAATGCGGTTTCCGGTAGCTTAAGGTTAACAAACGGCTGGGGATTTTGTAATCGTGTCCATGGCGACGTAAGTATTGTAGGAAAAACACACCTCTGAGAACATTGGCAGCTCTGTCACTGGGCCCGAGATGACAGGCTCGATACAGTAGATACGATTTGCTGTTCTGTGTTAAACGGTGGCCTGTGCATTACATTACAGTACAGTACAGGCATTAAGCAGACACTCTTATCCAGAAATCCACAGTTTCACATTCCTTTACATACAATCCATTTACACAGCTGGATATTTTACTGAACAACCTAAGTACCTTTAGCTCAAGGGTACAACGGCAGTGCCCCCGCCTGGGATCGAACCTGCAACCTCTGCATTACAAGCCCAGTTCCTTAACCGTTACGCTAACACTGCCGCTAACACCGCGCCTCTCACCTGTCGTTCTTGGGTCACTGACACAGCTGCTGCCGTGCAGCCGAGCGGCCTGTGATGAAATCAGGCTTCCGCTCAGTTTGCTGGGATGTGATGTGCGCTCTAACCGCGCAGCTGCTGGCCCAGCGCCGGACCATAACTCACGCGTCTTCTAATCCGGGGAGCGGAATCTTTGACCTTGGTCTCTTTGCGTTACGCGCTCTCTTGGCGGGCGGCCGAGCGGCTGGCGGCTGGCGGTTCGAGCGGTCTGTAATCCGCTCATACGGCTGTGTGTTTTCACTGTGGCGACGGGAGCAAAGCATACTGCTAAAGGGCAGAAACAGCAGCCACCCGCTGCGGCATGACAGAACCCAAGACCCTCTGGTGCAGAGACGAGAGCTTTAGCCAAAGATCCGCACTCGCCACTTACAGTAGTGAATGCATACATTTTTGTGGCCCCAGTGGGGATTGAACCCACAACCTAAGCGTTGCCAATGCTGTGCTCTACCAACTGAGCCACAGAGAACCACATATCTCCACACTGGTCAGTTGCTCAGGTCAGTTGTTCAAGTGAGTCTAGCCACAGATCCACACTGACTGGTCACTATGCTCAGTTTCTAAGGTCAGTCTAACCACAGCTCCACAATGGGCAGTCGATCAGGTCCGTCAATCTTATCTCAAGCTTCTGGCTGCCAATCAAATCAACATGAAAGAGGAACGTGGGCTTATTTCATCACACTCTGTTAAAATGTAACACTTTTTATGAAGAGAAATACATTTGTAATTGTACTGCTATCAAAGCACTTGAACTCTGCATCCCAAGATGAATGCACAGGCTTTGAATACTAATCTTCCCCTTCGGAAAAAAAAAAATGCTTTTCTCAGAATGCGTGTGTGATCTGTTTAAGCCATTTTCTGGATCGGACACTTGAAAGACTGTGATGCACAAAGGGATTTAATCTGGTTTTGTCTTACATTTGCATTCGCATTTATGGCACTTGGCAGATGCTCTTATCCAGAGCAACTTACAAAAAGTGCATTTAAACATGGTAAGATTAATCAAAGTTAGCGCAAGAGATCAGTGTAGTAACATTGCAGCAGACATCACATTGTTGGCAGCTGCACACTGTACCTACAACACAGGGAAAGAAAAGTTTGCATTCTTTTTGTACTACTGGCTACTCTATACTCATTGCCAACACCTTGCTTGTACAGTTCTCTCATAATGAAACCGTTCACACAGTGTGAAAACCGTTGATTGTCTCCACCTCCCCCCCTTCTAAACATGGGCCATGTGGTGAAGTGTCACTCATTTTGATGGCCATCTTTGAATCTCCGTGGCTGTGAAATCATTTCAATGCAATGTATACTCGAATGTTTAGCAAATAATCCATATTAGGGAGTCCCCTATTAGTACAGGAAATTGGATTTGCGGCCGAGGCCACATTGAATGTACGGTTGACTTTGCGATGGCATTAGAGATGGATTTCCAATGATGGATTTCTTAATAGCGGAGTGGAGCACATGGCGGTGGCCATTTTCCCCGGCCGCACTCACGGACCGGCCAGAGGAATATTCCGGGTTTCAGGCCCTGTTAGCCTCCGGACCATCCTGGTCATCTGCTCAACACCTGGCTCAAAATATCTATTTACATTAAAGGATTTTATACTTTATCACTTTACACCATGGTAAAAAAAAAAAGTAAAACACTCCCGCAGATCCCTGAGAATTTTCAGCAAACCATTATGCTAACCAAAAGGTGGAACCATGTGAAAAAATAAAAAATGGTTTAGAATATTGTTGAAAATAAGATGTTTCTTTTAATATTTTTTAGTAACCTGACAGAATTTGTATAAAATTGCTGCTGTATAAAAGGTTACATTATTTCAGATCATTATTTTAAAGATTCAGGTCCAAACCAAAGATCCAGTGAATCAAACCCTTCAATAAATGCGTTCTTAGCACGTGTCCCTAGCCTACCACATGTGTCGGGGGACCTTCTGCTGCTGTGGAAAGGACATTAGATCATGTATATTTCTCATTGCCTTTCCGCCTGTGCGCCTCATCCATGAACAAGCTTTCTCCCGGGTGACAGGGTTTTACCATAGAGCTGTTTACATTTCCGGAGAAGGTCTTCCCTTTCGACCGTTGTCATGGAGAACGTGTTCCAGTGTCAGTACCGAGTGCTCAGAGACCCCAAGGCTGCCAAGTCAGCCTGCATTCATATGGCTGTCAACAGGCATATCTGGCAACCAGGATTTCTGTATGACGGTGCAAGGAAATGAACACATTTTTTTTATTTATAGTTTCTCATTTTTTCTCCCAATTTGGTTGCCAATTATACCCTCTATTTATCTCAATTCACCCTCCCCCACGAGTCCACCACCCTTCCTCCAGGTAACCAGCCAATTTTTTCCGGGCTGGTAGATTCGCCTCCTCCGAGACGGAACCTGACCACAGACGCTCTTCCTGCTCCTCGACGAACTCGTGCCGGCTCACCCTCCCCTTCTCCCTGGGGTGGACAGTCAAATGCCGCCCGCAATCGGGGCTAACGACCAGGGCTGGTCTGAGAGAGACAGGTTTTGAACCGCGTCCCTGATAGGCAGCCACACTCATATGGGATACGGTGCATTATACCGCTACGCTATCCGCCGCCGTTGTTGTCTGAGTTGAATCACTCTCAGTCTAGTATGTTTGGTTTTTTTCCGTTGTTGTTTTATAGCCTGCTAGAACATGCTGCTCACTGTTCAAGTGCAAGAACAGGGTATGAGGTTTGAGGTGCTGGTTATTTACTGTTGGGGGACTGTAGGTTTGTATAAGGTACAGGGAAATCCGGACATGCTTTCTGCGCCTCTCGACCAATATTAAACATGAAATCCGAGAGGTTTCTCTTCTCTGTATGTTATCATTCTATAACATCCGTTCTGGCATTCTTACAACACCTGACCAGACAAAGCAAGGCCTATCTATGACTTTTGGAGCCACAGTTTGGCTCTTTTTCAATTTTCTTCACAGAAATAATCATTAGCTGCTCCTCCCCCTCCTCCTCTCTTATCTGGTTTCCTTGCGTCGTCACTCGCACCGCGTCCTCCAGTTCTACAGTTACTTCATAGCGACATCTACTGGCGAGCACGGGTATAACAAGAAACGTCCGCATTGATTTTGGCCAAATTCAACTTTTCCCTTACATTTCCGTTCCTTAATCATTCAGCAAGCACGGAAACAGAACCTTGTCTGTGACAAATCAAGGGAATTTTGGAGGGTTTAGCGTCTGGATTTTACGGATTGAACAATCCCCTCTTTGTTATGCACCACCATGCCACACACACACACACACACACACACACACACACACACTGCTCTGTCATTACAGTAAAGAAACACGCCGGAAGCCAAAGATGCTTTCTTGCTTATCGCCATTGTCAGCGGGAAAAACCTCACGGGCACTGTTTTGGATCAACGGGAAAATTGGACATTGGCACACAGTTGGAGCGTGTCCAACCCCCCAAATAAAGGCCCTGCTGTTGTCAGTGGGCTCAGACGACCAGCTCCTGCCCGCACCACAGATCCCTGCACTGTGACCCGTGGAGCAAGGGGTGGGCAGACCAACATTCCCCCAGGAAGAGGCTTCAAAAAAGCTGCAAAACGCCATCTCTCCTCCGTTCGCGTGGCTATCGGCGGTCACGGAAGGTATCTGGTATCACAATGTCCTGGCACACGTGTAGCGGTGTCACACCTAGTACTGTTTTTACGCCCTAGCTCCGAGCCTCTGCTGAATTCCCAGGCAGATCCATTTCAGTAACGAGTTCACCGTGTTCTGGTCGAGACCCAGGAAAGCACAAGCCTTTGCAGCATCACCGGGACTCATAGTGACTCAGCTCTTCGGTCGGGTCTTTAAAAAAGCGCGCTCACGTCAGAACCTGAGATACAGAACCGCGCTGCTGTCCTTCGATCACCTCTGTCACAGTCAGTGTCATGTTTGCTTTCGTTCCACCACTTTGGTTCCCATGTCCTCTATCTTTGCTTTTCACCATCTGCGAGAGAGAAGAAGCTCTATGGACCAGATTTCCGGTGTGTGCGTGCGTGCGTGCGCGTGTGTTTATTCTTTTTATGACCCGAGTTCTGTTTTGAATTAAAGGTGTTGATTGGTTAAAATGCAGCCCTCTGATTGGTGTTTGTTTCTGGGAGGCTGAAGGCCCAATCCCCTCGTGCCCTCGTCCCTGCTGAGGCCGGAGCTGCAGGCGAAAATCCTCAACTTCTCCCAGCGATCACAATCCACAATGCATAGCTATTACTTATGAATCTGTCACCAGTGGGGAGTATGCTGACATTGTGCAGACACAGTCATCAGCTAGTTTACATACATCTGAATAGTAGAATAATCCTTTTCTGGCATGTCAATGATCAAAGGGCCAAGGTTGCTATGGCGGGGCATGTTTGGTCCCAAGGCTGCCAGTTGAATTGCTCTGGCCAGTGGTGTAGTAAAACATTTTTTTGGGGGTGGAAAATACAACAGAATATAGTAAGTTAAGGTAGGCTACATCCGCAAACAAATTGTTCGTTGGCTGAACGAAATGTTCAGCAGTAGATTAACAGTTTGGGGCCGTTGTAAAATGTTTCCGGGGGGATTTCAACCTGACCCCCCCAGCTGCATGCCAGTGGCCCTGGTGTACACAGGGGTGCTAGCGGGTGAAGGAATAGAAATGGTAACCAGGAAGTAACAGGTTACTTCAGGAAACACCGACCTGTAAAATGTGTATTATATAATTCAGGCATCTGAAAAGCAAATGAGGATTTGACACTCACAGTACAGAGACTGTGGCACAGTCTGACACAGTCAAATTCTCAGAGCAAGGTCAGAGTTCAGATTGCTGAATATTCCAGATAATTTATCTGTTGCTGAATCTGTTGACATCTACCATGGCCTCTTGAGTGGTGCACTTGACCTTTTAGCACCTATGAAAACACAAACAGCCTCTGCCTTGTGTACTGCTCCCTGATTTACTCCTGAATTACATCTTCCACGATTCCTCTTTACACCACTGTTACAAACCTTGGCATTAAATTTGACCCCTCCTTAACCTTCGACAGCCATATTAAGAACCCTTCTACGGGACGGATTGTAAACCTCTGCAAAGCCACTTCAAAATCCTTCTGTTCACATTTAAACGCACACATGGAAAAGCCTCTATTAATTTGAAAGACTGGCTTCATTACCATATCCCCTCCCACAACAAATCCGGTCTCACTCCCCCAGCAGTACACTCCCAGGTCCATGCTGTGCACTATGGGAGATTCTGTGCTGGTTTTTTTCTGGAATTCTCTACTGGATCATCTCAGACTTCCCCAGACTCTCTCATCCTTAAAAACTGGCATAAAAACTAATCTGGACAGGTACTGCCTTTCATCGACATTGACTGATCCTGTTGCTTTCGTGCTCCACATTAGTTTATTTTATGCTTCTGTTTTAGCTTGTGTTTTTATAATGTGTTTTTAATGTGTTTTTAAACTACCCTTTTGTCTTTTTTTGTACATTAATCTATTTTCTTTGCACTTTTTGTATCGTACAGCACTTTGAGAATTTTCACAATGAAAATCGATTTACAAATAGTGTTTTATATTATGATAATTAATAATAATAATAATAATAATAATGAATATATAATGCAACCCGGTGGGCTTGCACAAGCCATCAGATTGCACATTGTCCTCTAATCATGGTAGGACTGCAGAGTTCATAATAACTCCGTTACGGTCGCTGTACTGTGAAGCTCTAGGCCTGTTCAGAGTGGCTGTGTGGACAAGCGTTGCGTCACAGTTAGCCTTTGTGCAATGTCTTCCCGCTGTGCTTTCCCAGATTCCTCTCATTTAACAGTCCGTACACTATCTCAACAAATCGCCTCAAACATCCACTAGGGAGCACGACTCCCTGCAGAGCACTTTAGATTATTAACTTGATTGATTATCAAGAGCGCGGTGATCAGGAGTTGAGAGAATATCGCAGTCGCTAGGCTCAGTAAACGTGTACTTCCTGGCGGCGTGTGATCTCCTGCATTTGACCCTCTCTCTGGCATCTCATTATCCAACAGCGTGGGATGCCAGCAGGGCCCAAAGTTTGACCGGGGATGACTATGTACACTGTCCTTTCAACAAAGGCATTGTGTAACATGGTCTCTGTTTCTAACGTCTCGTAATAGCAGCTCTGAACCGAACGTCTGCCTGAGATGAGACGAGAGAGAGTCCCGGTCTATTTAGAAACAGGCGTCGTGCAGATTGTGTTATTTTTCTTCCTCGCCGGTGATTTCGTCTGAAGTTCTCCTCTTTCGGCGTTTCTCGTTTTTTAAGTTCCCCCGAACACATTTCTTCAAAGTCCCCCCTTTTTCTTCTCTTTACAGCGTTGTTTGCAGAGAGTGCATCTCCCTGCGAGTGTTATCAGTGGAACTGTGCAAAAGTGGAGCAGGAGGGAAACCCCTTGATGTCAGGAAATTGCGTTTCATGCACCTTCAGCACGGACATCAAACCGGCTCGATAGAAAGGGCCACGGTTCAGCGGCGGCCTGGGGATCAGCGGCCTCCCTTTGAAGTGCGCGCCGCTCAAAGAGAACTTTCCCACTTTTTTGTCAGTTGGTTTACGTGACCTGCAGAAGGTGCTTAATCAGAGTAGGGTTGGGGGGCAGTCTATCTGAATCTGACCTTAAAAGCACTGGCTCTGGGTGGGAGAAATAAAAGCAGTAGGCTTGGGGGGCAGAGGGGGTGAGGACGCTTTGATGATACCAGGGGCTGGGAAACGAAAGCTGAATAGAGCAGACGGATGAAACCAGCTTAGAGCGGCTAGCCGGGGGAAACGTGGTGAACGTGCGGTCTGGAGTATTATTATTCTTTTTTTAATAATAATTGGTCACTAGAGTTTGTTAAATTTGCAGCCGTTTCTTAAAAAAACATTGGAACAGAGAGAGAGCTGCAGTTGACATGTTGGCTATGATTGGCAGAGAAAACTCAGGTGGCTCTGGAGGCAACGTTTCAGCTAACCGATGACATCTTTTGTAGCAGACGTTGACATAAGTTACGTAACAAATTGTTACACAGGCCCCAAACTAGCTAGGCAACTAGCTTGCTTGCTAATTGAGCACCTATCCTCTATTATATGAATTGGGGTGGGCATATTACAAGGATCAAATTGAAAAAAACGATGGAGGTCAGTTGTCGTGGTACTTGTCAAGACTCAAGGGTACTTCATATTGCTCATGTGGATAGCTAGCTAGCTAGCTGGCAGGCTAGACAAGCAAGCTGTTGTCATTGCAGCTCACTGATAAGAATGCAAATATTAGAGAAAGGTAGCGGTGATGATAGTTAGTTAGTTGATATCAACAGGACCCATAGTCTTCTGTTACCCCCTCTCTTGAAAGAGAAACACTTTTAAAAGTTCCACCATAAGTTGGAAATGAGTTGGCTTAGAGAACTGTGTATCGCATGTTTATTGACTACTCAGTTAAGAACAGGTGGATCATGCTACCTGATCAGGTGTGAACATTGTATTGTTGCATCCGTGACTTTCTAAATCTCACATTCAAAGGTACCCAATATGCTATTCTAGTCTTGTTTCATTTAGACATGTAAACTTTCATTATGCAAGTTAATCTGAAATACCTAAGACAGTATTCCACTTTATTAAACAAACCAAAAATATATGTAATTACTTTTTTGCAACGGCTGGAAATCAATTGCCACACTGCTACACTGTAATTTTAATGTGGTAATATTTATCCAAATAGAATCACACAGCTGAAGAATCATATCGACGAAGGCAGCATGCCGAAGCATTTTAATCTTTTATCTTCATCTGTAAACAAAATGTTGAGCACGGATCCATAATTAATGCACTTATTCTTTTGATCTTTGCACCTCTGTAATTAGCTTGAAAGGCTTGAATACCTATTTATGCTGAAGATATATATAGCTCTTTTTGGATTTGCACCATCAAGTGAAAGACTTGTCCATAGCCTGGCTGAAAACAGAGCCGCTGTTTGGAGAATCCTCCTTAACAACTTGTGCACCTGCTGTGAGCTAGGCAACATTTTCACACATAAAAGCGGTATGCTTTAAAAAGACTGCTATGGATGTTGTTTATGTTTTTCTTTAGATCCGTGCACCTCTCTTAATTTATTAATTATTCATTTAATTTAAAAATGAATTTATTATCTTTGCCACCAAAAGATAATAAGAGCACGAGACCAAATGCAAATTGAAGAGCAGATCAAAGTCAGTGATTTCATTTTCCATCCGAACCTTAATCAGAGGGGAGGGCTTTCCTGACCCAACTCACTGATGGAGATGAAGAACGGTGGACGGAAATGACTTTTAGAGGAAATATAAATAAATATGTATTTATTATCCCTTTCTCATAATTAGAGGTGATACAGATTACAATCACACCTACAGTGCTGGTGCTCTGGGCATCATTGGGGAACATGGTAAAATCATAGATATTAAAATACAGTGTTATTCAAATATAATGTTTATTTTGAATGCGTTGTAACTAGACACTGAATAGTAACTACCTGAGTTTTTCATAACCTTTTTTTAATTGCAGGAACTTTGGGAAATACATTAACAAAATTACTGTGTATGAATTATTTTTAAATGCATGAATGTACTGATGTATGGCGGCACGGTGGTGCAGTGGATAGCACTGTCGCCTCACAGCAAGAAGGTCTCGGGTTCGAATCCAGGCCGGGGGCCTTTCTGTGTGGAGTTTGCATGTTCTCCCCGTGTCCGCGTGGGTTTCCTCCGGGTACTCCGGTTTCTTCCTACAGTCCAAAGACATGCACGTTAGGCTAATTGGAGAGTCTAAATTGCCCATAGGTATGAGTGTGTGAGTGAATGGTGTGTGTGCCCTGCGATGGATTGGCGACCTGTCCAGGGTGTATTCCTGCCTCTCGCCCGGAACGCATGCTGGGATAGGCTCCAGCCCCCCGCGACCCTGACCAGGAATAAGCGGCTTAGACAATGGATGGATGGATGGATGTACTGATGTAAAAATAATGTCTTTAATATTTTACTGCTCATATATGGTAATAACTAATTTCAATTGCAAAATTCCTGAAGATTACTGACCATTTTAAAATAAACTATCTATTCTCACCGGTATTCATTACACAATTCTTCTTTCATATGATTGGTCATTTCGGTTAGCAACATGTTTAGTTGGAAATTCTCAGGGAACTGCATGAGTCACATATTTAGAATACATATTTGACCCTGGCTTGTTTGTACTGGGGCTGCGTGATTTCCAATATTCACAGCGTCAAATTAGCCCCCTCTAGTGGCAAAATAGTAGGCTTGCACTGTCCTGTATCAGTATCGAGGGAAGTTAATAATCTTATTTAATATTAGGCATACTGTTAATTGTATTATTTCAGTGTATATTACACGATCTTGCCAAATGTTTCAATGATCAATCTTTAAAACACAACGTAATTCGTGATTTGTGGAATTAGGTGAAAGCTACTGTATGTGGTTCTGCATTGACCCTCTGGCAAACAGACTGTCCCATCCCTCCAGGCTCCCAGCAGCCGCTCCTTGTGGTCGCGACTCTTCTCTGTCCTGACCCCTCGGTGGTGGAATGATCTTCCACACTCGGTCAGGACCGCGGAATCACTGGCTATCTTCCGCAAGAGACTCAAAACCCATCTCTTCAGACTCCACTACCACTGACTCTGTACATTTTTACTAATCGTCATCACCACTGCTTACATGTTTAAATACTGCATTTTGTAATATGTATCTATGTTGATGACTGCCAAAAAAAATAAAACTTTTCCTTCCCTGTGTTACAGGTACGGTATGCAGCTGCCAACGATTATGTCTATTACTGTATTACTACACTGATCTCTTGCGCAGACTATGGTTGATCTTACCATGTATTAATGCACATCTTGTAAGTCGCTCTGGATAAAAGCGTCTGCTAAATGCCAAAATGCAAATGTAATGCAATGACCCTTTTTTGGTATGAAGTAATACACTTCTTTTATGCATTAACCACAGGAGGATTCTGTGTTGCCTATGGACACACAGTGTGTTCCACGCCTCATCCGTACCCCTGACCACAGCTGAGCCCGATCGGCAGCTCTGCGCAATGCCTCACCGTGAGGCCAAACTCAAGCAAGACGCCCCATAACCACAGAGTCGAGTCAAAGACAAGCCCCAAACGCCAGTCCGCCGCTCCGGCAACCATTCGGCGCTGAAGAGCATGTACAGGTATCGCCCCATCTTTAGAAAAATGTGCTAGCTATTAGCGGGACCCATGTGAGAAAAGAATGGTTTTGAACTCACAGCACACGTGATACACACACACACACACACACACACACACACACACACCGCTTCCGTGTAAATCAGTTTCATATGCCGCAGGGAGAGACCTGCATTTCAAAAACAGTCCCCACCGTAATAGATTAAGACGTTGAGGTAGCGCATTCATCTCCTCGCCATAGCTGGCCAGCTTTCTGAGCGTAATTGTTGTTGTTGTGTATGGAAGCAGAGAAGATTTGCAAGAAGAGGTGGGAATGTATTTTCAACAACTGACAACCTTGTGTGTGTGTGTGTGTGTGTGTGTGTGTGTGTGTGTGTGTGTGTGTGTGTGTGTGTGTCCTGCAGTGACATTTTTCAGTGGTCGGGAGGAAAAATCACCAAAACTCAAGCAGATGAATATCATTCCAAACATATTGTACATGCAGAGAGAACAGAATACTGAAGAGAACATTGCAGTCCTTAAGCTCCTACGGTCAGAATAACTATGTTTGCACTGTCTAGGGGAGCGATTACGGCTGATTTATTGAGATGCTCTCAGGGCCTTGTGTGCAATTTTATGTTCCAGCATATGGTCATATGGTGCGTAGAAACTGTGTTTTTAAAACAGGATATATCTGCCTGGTTCTGCATTTACATAAAGTCATTATTCTTCCCGTATTCCGGGGCTGTCGACAACTTGATTGAACATTGTTAATGTTTATCCAGCTTTGCTCTGTCAAAGGGGAAGGTGCTGAAATTCACTAAAAAGAAAAAACTAACAAACTGAATACATGAGGAAATTATACAAACTATTATGCTGTCCAGCGATGGCAACTGGACTGGAAATGGGCTGGGCGGGGCTCTGAAAACATAACTGCACCAGCGGGGTTTCTAAAAACATAACTGCGCTGGCAAAGTTGGAAAAAGTTAATATGACAGATGAAGGGCTGTCAGAACTAGAATTCAGTGAATTCCCGCCCCTTCTAAGACAGCGTTCATTTACACATGTGTGTGTGTGTGTGTGTGCAGTGCAGTGTGTGTGTTCGGGGGGCAGTTCTCCTTTACAGCACAAGGGGCAACACCTGGAAGAATAATTGAAGGGTTGTTGGAGGTCACGGGCTGTAGCAACCATGCTGCAGGAACTTCGCCCCTTCTTCCCCTCTCCCCTTCTTCTCCTCTCCCCTTATCCCCCTCTCCCCTTCTTCCCTTCTCTGCTTCTCTTCTCCCCGTCTCCCCTTCTCCTCTTCTCCCCTTCTCCCCTTCGTATTGCAGGTTGTGTGGTACAAACTTCAGCAACAACAACAACAGCTCTTGCGATTTAATCTCGAGCCACACTAATTCTCATTCGTAAGTCGCGTTGGATAAAAGTGCCCACCACATACTGTAAACTCTAAATTGCACGTCTGGCTGGGAGACCACGGTGCAGAACTGGAGGTGCCCCTAACATCTGAAGGAGGGGGCAGGTGAAGGGGTCATGTGACATTGGGGCGCATGTGCCAACCCTTTGAGACCGTTCAGATTTGGCCTGACCGCCTGATTCGTCCAGAACGACTCCGGTGTCCGATCTGATTGGTGCTCATTTTCAGCACAAGCACACAGGTGTGTTATTTTCTGCAGGTAAAGTCTTCGTGCTGAAGGCATCACAGACAACATCGTGCGAGAGCACAGCGCTTTGCTGCAGTTCAGCCGTGGCAGCCCTGGAGAGAGGCGTAACGTAAAAGTCTTTATCTGCGGAGGAACATTTCCACTGCACGCCTCTTGGAACAATTACCAGGCCAGATGAAAGGACTAAACACGCCGTGTAGCGTTAAGAATTAAGCTGGTGCAAAAACATTTTTAATAAAAAACACTGCTTGGGTGACTTATTTCCTCAAAGCAAGGAAATCCATGCAACTCAGAGACACATTCACACTTTATAGTGTTAGAAAATGTTTCATAAATACGTTGGTAAAAAATTATTAATTGTTATTTGAAATGGCCAGTAAACAGATAGCAAGCACCGGTAATCTGGTCAGGATTCCATTTTGGTTTTTAGCATGAGGTCGGCCAGGAAATTGCTGAATTATATGTCACCGTGAACATCAATGTTGAAACCTGACATTATTTCAACACAACAAACCCGAACTTGCCATTCATATTTTAGGTTCGTAGATTATAAACGTATTACACATTTACTGCCTACTTACTATACAGTATGTATACTACTTTAAAAAATGAGTTCAGGCTCGATGTGATAAAAAAAGAGAAAAGAAATAAAATCCTGATATCTTAATCTAAATCACACCTGTGTGGCTTGTATCTGGCAAGAGTTACACATCAGCCCTATTTCTTTGTAGATTTACGATCCAAATTGAGCGTTTTTTATTGTCTGACGAAGTGTTTCTCTGTTTCTTTCTCTGCGATAAGAAACAAAGGGCTTTATCTAAAAAAATCTATTCTGCTTTCCATCCTTCGCACTATTGTGTGCACATTCTGCCGTATACCTGCCAATCTATTTCCAGGTAATCAACTTGTAAACAGAGGGACGTATCCAAAGCTAACGGCTGCCAAAAAGGCCCAGAGCGCAGCAGGCGGTCTGCTTTCTGCAACATGTACGATCGTTAAGCTAAGCTAGGGAGGTGGGAGGCTGCGGTCTACGTGCCGTTTCAGGCCTGTTCTTTCGGCACGAGAATGCGCGAGGAACGCGTCACGTGACTCGCGCTGCGGCCGCTCGCTGTATCCAGTTTCGCTCGGCCTGGCTCCTCTCCAGCGGCAATCCGGAATCGGTCTTTGTGTGAAATCCATCACATCCTATTTACAAGCTAACAATCCTGGCGTATGTAACGCGAACGCCACTCTGCCTAAAAGAAAACAAAAACATCTGTTGCCGTATCGGAGCTGTAATCGGGAGCAGCATCGCGCAGAAGAAGAGGTCGGTCTTGGTCAGGCACCGGGTCGTGTACGGTTTGTGTGTTTTCCGGGAACGGTCGCAAATTTGGTAATGCGAGTTGGACCGTGAGTCTGGAATGTATGAATTGTGTGCGGTAATTCGTTGGCTGTATTCCATTCCTCTGACGCAGAGTCTCTCACGTGAAAACAAGGACGGTTGTCAAGCCGACATACCTAGGTATTTATTTTTCCTACGTATGAATATAAATGACCAATTAAAACAAGAGCATACCTTTTAACAGTCTTCCTCTATGCCGCTCCATCCTCATCTAGTCCCGCCCTATCAAACTGAAAGTAGCCTACAGTTGTCTGGGTCCAAGCATAGTGGTCACCGACAGTCATGACTGGAGTTGCGATGGGTGAAATGTGCGAACACAAGTGTGAAGGATTTTTTGTTGTTGCACAAACTGGAGGAAAAATGTTATTTTATTTTTATTTATCCTTTATCTAACCATGGTAGTCATGTTGAGATTGGCATCTCTTTTTCAGGTGAGCCTTGGCCAAGAAGGCAGTATACAAAAAGTTTCACATAAAACAACATTACACAGAAATAGTCATACATTTAATGTAAGATAGTAAAAGCACACAAGAATTAAAAAGCACTTCATGGTATGTAATTGTCCATTTTTTTCTTTAAAATGATCAAAGGTACAGTATATGACTGTAGCAAGGTGGCAGGGGTGGCCACCATGCCAGGTGCTGAGTGGATGAAAGACCAAACAAACAAAAAAGTTCAGATAGGCCAACGGCCAATTTATTATCTTTCTACAAATAATTAAAACAAAACTCAAAGATAAAGAAGTTGAATCAAAAACTATGCCCCAACCAAAAAAACTCAGCACTTCTGCCTCCATGCCCCAAAACTCTCTCCTCAGGCATGGCAGCCTGTGCTTTTATAACGGCCTAACGAAGGCAATGTCTCACGGCTGAGTTGATTGCTCATTAGCCTCAGGTGAGCCTGCCTGCAGGTGAGGCCGCTGCTGTCTAAGGCCCTGTTGTCCTCTCCAGGCTGTGGGAGGAACAGGAGCACCTGACAGCAGCCAAAAGGGGAGCAGCCCTCGCACTCCTCCCTCCACCCTCCCAGTGTCACAATGACTCCTCGGGGGACCTCCCTCCACCTCTCCCAGTGTCACAATGACTCATAAGTATTCATAAATAATAATTATGACTAATTACTATAATAACCAGTAATTAGTCCAATTTCATCAAACTCAAACATGGTTTGATTATAATTCCACGCTAACGTGAATGCTTCAAATTACATAGTGGCCCGGGGCAGCGATGCTTTTAGACACATCAACCTCGACACCTTAACCTTACACTGGTATGCGCTGTCTATCTGGTGGATTTGCACTACCTCCAGTATGATCGCTGCTAGGTTGTTTTGTTATTTTTTAATTTTTTTAATTCTTGTATTTTAGCATCTGGTATTTCAATATACTATGATGTTCTGTTCTGATAATCTGACAATCAGGAAATGAACATGGGAAACGAACAGCTAACTACATCAGACATAACGAGAAACAATCAGGAATTAACAGGAATGCAGCTAACTGCAATCAGACACATGAGGAACAGGTGAAAACGATTACAATGACAAGACTGGGAAAGGTAAGTGAAATGAAAACACGGACCAGACAACCAGGAAAACATGGAATAAATCTTACGGGAACACGAACACGAGACGTGACAATGTTCTGTCTGTCTGTATAGCTGCAGTTTTTACTCTGGTTTTTAAATATATTTATCTTGTATTTAGTATTCCTATACTGTATGTCTTGTGTGTTCTTTCACTGTCTCCTGTATCATTGCTGCTGTGACAAACCAAATCCCCCCGGGATTAATAAAGGCTATCTTATCTTATCTTATCTTATCTTAAACAGAGCGTACCTTAAAATACAGGGATAACTTAACATTTAGCAAAACAGCTATCGCTTTGGTTTACGTGTCTCTTTTGATATGTAGGAGAAGGTGCGTTCAGTATCCACCTCCCTCCTCTGGCAGCTGGGCCCTTTTGATATTGTTATTTATCAATGGGCAGGCTGATGTTCAACTCTATCTATGTTTTATACTGTGTATCTGAAGGTGACGTTACTGTTCTGTTTTCATCGTCACAATGTTCCAAACAATATTTTTTTGGTTTGCTTCATTGTTTGGTTTATTCTGATTTTGTGTTTTTGATATTGTTATTTCTGAATGGGAATGCTGCTGTTAGACTCTATCTATGTTTTATACTGTATATCTGAAGGTGCCCCACTGTTCTGTTTTCATCGTCACAATGTTCCAAACAATATTTGTTTGGTTTGCTTCATTGTTTGGTTTATTCTGGTTTTGTGTTTTGTCGGCAGAACCGATCTGGTTTAGTGTATTTTACTGTGGCAACTTATCTAATAAGCTCCAAGACCAGTTTACCGAGGGGATTCTTTTCTGGGTTTGGCTCTTGCGGTCCTGATGCCCTAAACTGTAGTCCGTCTTGGAGATTTTAGATGCATCCAGATTTTTGACTTTTTAAAATATTTATCGTCACTGGGACCTGGCCTGATTCTTCCCTGCATGTATTATTTGGCGCTTTCACTCTGCAATTCAAAGTACGGTATTTCTGTACATTTCTGTTCTTTATCTTGGTTTCACTCTGAGCTTCAGTCCACATGTATTTTCCTGGCAGTGTAATGGACTCAAAGTCAAAGTGTTTGAACATATTATTTGAAAGATTCTTGTTTGTTTTGCCTGGTGTGCGCTGCAGTGCTCCTTCTCTCTCATCTCCATTAAGCTGCTGCAGGATTCCTCCGTAATATTATATTCATTGGCTGCAAATGTACAATACTGGCAAGCATTTCAGAATGTTTCAAGTTTTTCCTTCCATACGAGTCCAAGTGGAAGAGCAGGTGTTGAGCTTTTAAGCAGGTGGAGCCCTCTCTCCACACACACACATACACACACACACACACACACACACACACGTACACACACACACACTTGCACACGTACACACACACACACACATACACATATACACTCAAACACACTTACACTTACACATTCACACACACACACACACACACACACACACACACACACACACACACACACACACACACACACACACACACACACACACACACACATTTACACATACACACACACATGCACTCACACACACACACACACACACACTTGCACATGTACACACACACACACACACACATATACACTCAAACACACTTACACTTACACATTCACACACACACACACATTTACACATACACACACACATGCACTCAAACACACACACATTCACACACACACACACACACACACACACACACACACACACACACACACACACACATTTACACATACACACACACATGCACACACACACACACTCACACGCACACATACACAAACACATTCCTGCAGAGTTCAGAGTCTTCCATCCCTGGAAAACTGGACCGTTTCCAGAATGTTCTGTGTCCTTGCAGACTGCATCTGAGCTGTCATTGGGCTCCAGGAGCCTCAGGTTACCCTCGGCAACGTTCCAGAGGGAGGAGTCAGATTCATCGCAAATGGATGCTGCATGAAACAATCAGGTACAGCAGCCCTTGTCCTCCTGGACTGCTGAGCTTTGCACACGGTGCAGGGACACTGACCAAATAAGTGAAATAAGCCACACAATTGCCTTTTAACTTACAATCTCATCAATGAATGCAGTGACATGGGGGTCTGTGCTGAGGCCAACCCCCCCATCAAAACTCCTGCTTTTGCATTTATAAATATTGATTCTATTTCTTGGCTTCAGACCTGGGTAAATACGTATTTGAAATATTTGAACCATTTGGATATTTGAATATAATGAATTTGAATATAAAATATGAAAAGGAATGAATATAATATTCTCAACAATCCACAGATGTTTACTGGTGTACAATGGGTTAAAGTATTTCAAATAAAATATCTGGAGCACTTTATGGCTTGGTTGCTTGAGCACAAACTTGCCCAGGCAAATGAAATATTTGACCCTGATCTGATTGGCACGTTGGATAGCAGTGGCTGAAGACCTCTTCTTTAAATGGGAGTGATCGTGAGCCCGGGACACCAGGAACCTCCCTCTCTCTGGCAAAAGCCTCCAAGCAGAGTTCAGACTGTATCGCACTTTCCTCCGGTGCGGAAAGACATCTCGGAAGGAGAACTGACGATAGCAGATGTTCAGGGCTCCCATCGTTCCACGCTTCGGTACTTCGATTATTCCGTAATCCCGAGCGCTTTACGGCCGTCGAGTAATTCGCCCTTCATAACTCTCCTGCGTTTCCTCATGCGTGTGCCGTGTGAATGTTTCCGCGGTGCGGTCATGCGCGCCCAACGCCACGCCGCTACTTCTGAGCTGGCTTTTGTGGAAAGTTTTACGCCACCAAGCCACCGCGACTTATCCAGAATATGGCCGCACGTCTGCTGTTCCGCCCTCCGAAAATTCTCACACCTTTCTCTCCCCCTCTTGTATTACGCGTTCTGTGGCATGGACTTCGACAACAACGATGGTCGGACTGTAACTTACTGTCAGAAAGCTCTAGCGCTGATCTCTGGCTATGCTAAAGCGCTCTTGTCAGTGGCTTTGGATGAAAGCGTTTGCCAAATAACTCGGGAGAAGGTGTGGTGACTACGATGGAGATATTCCAAGGCTTTGGTGTGGAAGCTAGACTAAACCCACGGGCCACGGTCAGCTTAAAAGAGCTTAATCTTCCCCCTGGCCTTTGCCTGCGACTGTTCCACCGCAGCCGGACACAAGCTGGTCGCCTCCTCTCCTTCCAGGTGCCAGGTCATCGCTGGCCCTCCTTTTAAGGGTTGAACTCTCTACTCTCTCCGCGGATCATGTTCACTCGCCAGATGGCCGTGCTCTCGTCGGGCGAAGTCGTGTGCCTAAAGACTAACATGAAAGAACCGGGAGCCGTGGAAAATGTTTTTCATCTTCGTGCCAGACAATTATAACATTTCTCTGTGCTGTTGTAGCACAGATGTGCTTATTGTCTTGCCCCACCCCCCAGCCCGCCAGCCCCCCAGCAATGTTTATCCATTCCTACTTTCTCAGGGAACGCACGTCTTTCGTTTTGCGCTGCGCGAAGGCGAGCGTGCTTAGAGACTCCACCGTTTGACACTAATTAGTTTCGTGTCAACGGACACTGTCGACAGCTTAACGACTGGAAACAGTCTGTCGTTGTTTGTTGTTTCTCCGAATCGCGCGGCTACAGTTTGGGTTTTTGCGCTCCGGCCTGAGAAGGGGGTGGGGAAAAAACTATTGAAACTGCACTCTTCTTCCGCACGATGGCTGCAGCACTCTCATCCTTTCATCATTTTATACACTGCCTTTGCACAACACTTTTACATTTACATTTTAAACATTTAGCAGACGCTCTTATTCAGAGCGACTTACAAGATGTGCATTAATACATGGTAGGAACAATCATAGCGCAAGAGATCAGTGCAGTAATACAGCGATAGACATCATAGCAGGCATCTGCGTACCATACCTGTAACACTGGGAAGGAAAAGGTTAGTGTAATACTGAACACTGAACTATATAACATCCTCCAAGAGTCTAGTAACAGTTACGATGCTTGTCTTCCATGACGGTTCATCTCACACAGGGCACAAGATGCACGTCTTGAAAACGGGTGGTCTTGCCACACGCGTGCTGAATCAGGATGAATTTTCAGTGTCAAATCACGCCCCTTGGTAACGGACGGGTGAATTGTAGTGGGGGTTGTATTTCACCGACATCTCCACCTGCAACGACTGTTTTGTCATTCTAAGGGGCACACCGGGCCTTACAAAATAGCCCGCAAAGTGATATTAGAGAACAGAACAATGGTGTAAATGTCCTTCATTATAATTGGGAACAACCATACAAGTTGTAATTGGGTAAAAATGTCAGAGAATCAGAGCATGTGTGTAATGCAGGGCACCTCAGGAAAAAATATGAAATATTAAACTTAAGGTACAATGCTAGTTACTGGCATAATGAGCACTGTGGGAGTTGCTGTGGCTTGATGCTCATGCGAGAGGAATGAGAGTTGTCCTTTGCTCACCTCCGATCGCATGCAGCGTGGGAGAATTTGACTAAATTGGCTGCGTTTTACATAGGTAAGAAATGCAATGTGGTTATAATGTTTAATAATAAAAATGAACTCTGACATGAGTGATGGATGAGTCTAATAGCTCGTATCTTTTACAAATTACTGGTACATTCGTTTTGTCTGGTCGTACTTTATCTGCTGCGGTTCTCTGGGTTCAGTGACAGGTATAAAAGTCACATGGTACATCCACCTTTCAGGGCATGTAGCCTGGTTGAGTGGCATCCAGACTTCAAGTTCAAGGTCATACTTTGCTCGTGCCATGTAAGAAAGTGAAAAAGAAAGAGAAGAAACAGCCCATATTATAAAGATTGTATGATTCTCCGTTATGACAGAATATATTTTGCAGACAATATGTATTTACTGTAAGTACGAATGAAATCCAATCAGGAAAATTCGGGTTAGAAACATGCATTAAACTATACCTCCTTCTGTTTTATCTCCTGCCTCACTGAGCTTAGACACGGCCCCCAAAACGATGTTTTGATTGCTGCACGTTGTATTTATACCAGGTTTGCATAGCGAGTGAAGTGGGGGGCAGGGGGCTGTGGTTGTGGTGACAGGAGCTGGCCTTCATCGTAAACGGGGGGGGAGGGACCCAATGAGGACCCCCCCATCGCTGCTCTACGTGCCAGGGAAAGTCAGTTACGAGCATTCGGGTGTTGAGTTTCTGACAGTGGCTCCAGAGACGGCAGGTGCACGCACTAAAAACCCTGCGCAGAAGTGGCACAGGGGCGGAGCCAGGTCCTGTAAGTACAGTACTCCCAGAAGGTACCTCTCGAAAGGCCACTTCCTGTGTGTTCAGGGCCCTGACAGACGATAGAAATAGATGCTTCTTTTTGATGGATTATGTACACAGGAGAAGACCAGAGCTTACTGCCTCGGGGCCTTGATAAGCACTTCACACTTTTTAGATAATGGTTGCACTGCGTTTACATTCAAAATCCGAAAATCACCAGTCTCCTCCTTAACGCCGTTCCAGCACCAATGTGGATTAATGTTTTTTGGGCAAAAGATCAAGACTATTCTGACGAGTCCTCACAATTTCACAAAATCAATTGCTCATTTTGACTCGCTTGCAAGGTTAAGTGTCAAAATGGCACGCGATCAATGGCCAATCCATCTTACTTTTACATTTTAGCCATTTATCAGACGCACTTATCCAGAGCAACTTGAGACAGTTCGTATTTCTTCACATACAATCCATTTATACAGCTGGATTCTTACTGAAGCAAGTCAGGTTAAGTACCTTTAGCTCAAGGGTACAATGACAGTGCCTCACTTGGGGATTGAACCTGTGATCCCTGAGTTACAAGCCCAGCTCCCTAACCATTACACCGCACTGCTGCCCCTTTAAACGGTTAGTCCGGTTTTAAGAACATCTCTCCTCAGTAACCCCAGTCAGTCGACCCTTATATTTGACTGTTGGCCACTGTTTAGCTAAAGCTGGCAGCTTGACGTAACCTGCCACAGACGCACTCTGAGAGATTAAATATTGTGTGCTTTGGCCACGTGCTCCAGGCACCCCAGGCTGGCATGTCTGCTGTGCACGGAGGGAGCCTCCTGACTAAAAATACTGCAGAATGCGGGGAAACTGCTGAGGTGTGTGTAAGGCTATATTCCGTGTGTGTATGTTAATGAAGACTTGATCAGTATTGCACCACCTGCGCCAAACCACCTGTTTTCCACAGGCCGCATTTTCACAGTTGTGATGTTTATCTGGTGGGGAAATGGATATTATTCTCTCCCCTCCTGAGTGTCAGTAGAATATTTTTATAGAGTATAATTTGAGTTTATTCTTCCACAGGCACACACACACACACACACACACACACACATGCATACACACATATATATACTGTATATACTGTATATACTGTATATATATATATATATATAATTATTTGTCTATTTATTTATTTATTCATTTATTTTTCCACCAGTACGTCAAATACTTACTGTTGTAATGCTCAATTTTGATGTATAAACATTTGTTCCTAAATGTTTTACGTTTAAAAAAACTTAGTGTCTTGATTTTAAAAAATGCACATCTCATGTTGTACTGGTAACCTATTGTGCTGAATCATTCGCTCTCGCCACACGTGGAAAAGAGAAATTACAACAAATAATATGAACGCCGACGGCAAGGAAATCTGTTTGAAACACAATCCCCCCTATTTCTGTGACCGCTCCCCACAGGCCAGTTAACCTGAATCAGGTGCACGGGCGCCGTTGTTTGAACGATTTAGCGCCGTCTCCCTGGATTTAAAGAACGCTCTGACATCAGATAGCCCCCTTCCCGCCGGCGGGCCCTTCCCGAACGCTCCAAAGATAACAGCCCCCTTGGCACAGCAACACAGGTGAAGGCAGCTGCCGGGGCTTTAGGACTTAAGCTCTCGTCCCGCCACCGTTTTCGCCCCTCTCTCTTCTCCGGGGTGGAAATGTAGACCCTCCTCCTCCCCCGAACCCGTCCCTCTCCTTCCCTTTTTCCCACTGTTCCGGCTAACGGGTGTGACCCGGGCAGCTGTTGTGCTCAGAATGGATTACGCTCGCTTCAGAGAGATAAAAAAACCGAAAAAACGAAAGTCGGCCCAAAAGCACTGAGAGGCCGGAACGTGGAACGGGCGGAGACTTTGTCGGAGGAGAGGGAGCGGAGGAGTTTGGCCGTCGTGGTGCCGAGAGCAGGTGCGTGGGCGTGGCGTGGTTGGGGGGTTCATCACTGTTGTGCAACGCAGTTTCCACCAGAGTCACGAGTCTCCTGGGGACTGTACCCCCACTGACGCAGGACTGCTTAATAACTGGAAACGTATTATTCCCCACTTTGATTTGCACTGGATTTAAGAGGGCTCACTCGTCGCTGGGGCCTGCTAACATCCACAGGGGCAGGGAGGGGTGAGTGGAGGGCGGAGGGCAGAATGGTGAGCGATCCTCCTTAGTGCACAGAGAAAGCCCCAACGCACTGGTGACCTCCCTCCCACTGAGTAGCTTGGCGAGCCGCACCCGATCGCACCCTCTCAACGCTGGGTCGCACGGCAGCCCGACGACATCAACTTCACAAGTTCACGGCATTTCCCAAAACCAAGGCCAGACCCCGGCACTCTTAAACCCGTTAAAGAATGTCTCACTTTTCTCTTTCTTCTCGGTCCGTTCCTTTCCTTCTCTTCCCTTAACGCCACTGTCTCAGAGCTGTTTTCTTTCTCTCCTCCTTTTCCCTTTCAGTACGCCGTTCCCTCCGTTCTTCCTCTCGCCGGGTTGATGGCAGTGACGCGTATCGCCCCGGGTCTGTTCACAGGGCCTTGGATGTTCCCTTTGATCTCTGGACGTCTGTCTCAAGGTGTCGCGCTCCACGGGAGAGCCGATTGGCCATCTGTCCCGTGTAAGGCCTGCCACTGGGCATGCCCACCTCAGCCCTATGGCCCAGTGTCTATGAATACAACAGCCCTCCTTGTCCTGGACTGTGGCTCCAATTCACAAATTCAGGATGTTTCCCAAAAGTACACCAGCAAAGCCAGACATGATTTAGGGCCCGAGGGGGAGGGGGTGGGGGGGGTCACACGATTGAGAAGAACTTGGATTTAAATCAATTAGATTTTTACCCTTATAAAAGTTTGATTTTGAGGATCAATTGAGGATAACTATAATGTCTGCTTCAGCCATTAAGAAAAGTCCTAATTGTTTACATGTGACACTTTTTATTATTATTTTTCTTTCAACAGCTTGCAGGCTTGAACTGGTGGATCTCAATGCAAATGCCTCCCTCAGCATGCGGCGGTGCAAAAACAGAAGGTCTTACTTTGCCAGGAAGGTAGAGCCATATGTTTTACAACCCAATGCCAAAAATATCCCCATGTGATATGATCCACAATTAGTCAATCAAATTTTTTAAGTTTTTTTAAACATTTTTAAAACTATTACAACTTAGTCAAACAATGAGATGGGTTATCCTGCTATTCAATTTAAATCCGGTATGTTTACTTTCTGTGATTAACCCAGTCAGGAACAGAACAGTCAATAACACAATGTTCACAAGTTCAAGATGGCCACCAAAAGGATGGAAAATTCCCTGCAGATTTAGGCTTTTATCTCATCCCAGCCAATTTGTGTCTTCAATTACTGAGGGCACTGCACATCTGGCACCAGCTATGGATACCGACAGTTTATGATATGATATAAATGCTCTTCTGTTCATTTATTTATCGTTTATATATTTAAAAGTTGTTGTTTTTTGTTTTTATTAGATTACATCTTTATTGCATTTTCCTGTTTCAAGAAGGGCGAGGCAATACAAATGGAAGGCTTATGCTTATGAGCACATTTCAAACCCACCCACTTAAAGATTACAACAAAACACACACACACAGACACACAGACACGCACACACACGTGCACTCAGAGCAGTTAACTTTGCAACTTTGAGATTAAATCAGAACTTTGACCCACCCTAGAAGTCGTAGATTAAAGACCCCCTTAAAGTGGTGGCTCGTTTTTTCTGTGTTTTTTTTTGCTGGAAGCTTTCTTCTGGTCATGAAAGACCACCAGCGTGCGCCGGGCTGAAACTCGAGACGAGCAGATGGAGAGAAGCTGTTGATTTTGTGTTGACCGTTGTCACCAAGGACACCGTCCCCGGGCTCAGATACGCGCAGCGTGAAGAGAATCAATTACGCAGGCGTCCAGCGCACTCTGACCGAGACTGAACTTTGCGTTACGTTTATTAAGAACCAGACAGCAGTATCGTCAATTTCCTACATTAAGTGAATTTCATTATAATAAGCGATTTTGTGATTTTTTCTCTCTCGCAATTCTGTCTATGATCTTTAGTCTATGATAACTCATCGTGTGTCCATTGAGTTTTATCTCAACTAACATTTCAAGTGCACATCTAAGCTTGTTATGTGGTAATTGTCCCTAAATCAAGCTTGACTGCCTAACTGCCGCGTTTTTGAAAGAAGCGCACCGCGAGCGCACGCTGTCTGCCTCGCGCCTTCATTGTTTTGCGTCACGCGAGCCAACGTTAACTTTAACTAGTCATTAGCGATGTCAAGGCGCTCCTTTTATAGTGCTCTCCTTTGATTAATGCTGGAAGGACGCAGACAGAGGATGAATGGAATATGTCTGAATCGGATCCGATTATTGTAGTTTGTGGTTCCTTTTTTACGCACAGTATATTTTAAGGTATTTATTATGCACATGGACGGCACATGCCGTTGCAGCGGTTTTGCTGTGCCATTGGTTCGATTCCACGGCAGCGCAAAGCACTGCTTCGCAGAACTTATGCTCAGGGCCCTAATCAAGCTCTTCTGAGAGTGATCAAATACAAGCTCAATTGAGTTTATTCTGGGATATGTCTATTTATATGATACGTTCATTTGAAGAGTTTATTTAGACGTGCGTTCTTCATACTCAAAGGGAAAAGGCAGAACTTAGAATAGAGATTCAGACTAAGAATATGGTTGTCAGGAAAAAAATACATACAATTGTTTACCCAAATAATGTATCTGACAAAATATAATATTATAAACTAGCTTTTGACCAAGAACATAAAACCATGAAAACGTGTTCAGTTGGATGCACCAACCATTAATCACAAGCCCTTACAAGGGCTACTGAGCGAGCGATTGATATGTATATTCTTTAAAAACGTCATTATCTTATGCTTACTTCTTCCAGATCAATTCAAATTAGCTTCAAAGCAAATGTAAGGTTTAGATAAAGCTAGTTTTTATTGACTGTTTTATGGTAAAATACTGGAAGTGTTGTTCAAAGAGCAGACCTTTGCTTCAGGGGCGATTCTAGGTTTTGACCTTTAGGGGGGCTCAGCCCCCAATGAGAATGTGAGATGTACACATGGAAAACACAAGCCTACATTTTTTATACATTTACTGTTACATTCCCCAAAACAAAAACACCACAATGGTGGTCCCTCTCAAAATTAAAATGCCACTCTCTATCTGTGGTATTTTAAAAAATGGATATTAAGTAAACATGTTTTTTAGAAAATAATGAAAAGAACTAAACATTTTCAGGGGGGCTGAGATGAAAGACAGGGGGGCTAAAGCCCCAAAAAGGATCTAAAATCTCCACTACTTTGCTTGCTTTAAACCGGGCCAGTGTCCAAAGTGAGTGAATATCAGGTGGAGTGACATTGAGCTGAGCCTGTGGGCAATAAAGGCCAAGCTACTGCTTAGATGGGGTCTGCGGCCTCTGGGCTTTCAGGTGACATGTCACACCTGCCTGTTTCTGAACACACACGGGGGGGAGTAAGGGCCTTTGATCTGTCACCGCGGCGTTACCAACAGTGCCGTTTTCGACATGAATTAACACCCCTCTCCCAACCCTCCACCAAGCCCAGCCCAGCGGTTAACGACACCACTGCGACATCCTGCCCAAATGGAGATGCTGGTTTGAAAGAGCGTTAGCCGTCGCTTCATTCCCAGGAAGAGGTTCTTTGTTGTTGCGGTCTCCTTTCTAAACGTGGTGTCGAGGTGCTGTTTTTGTTTCAATTCTTTTTTTTCTTTTTTTTTCCCGGACGTCTTTTAAAAAGATGTGACTTTAAACACGATACAGATTAAATATGTTGTTAGAAAGCAGTGGGTGCAAATTCCTGGATTCCCCCACCCCCACCCCCACCCCCACCCCACCCACAACGTTTGTCCGGAACAGTCTTTCACCCCTCGAAAAGGAAGGTGGGTCGTAGGTAAAGTAAACACCCAGATGCAGATCGTTTACTTTTTTATCAACTTCTCACCTTCCGCGCCTCGACTTTCGCCGAGCCAAGTTCATTTTCCTCTCTACGCTAGATTAACTCTGTGTTTTGAGACCAGATGAACTCAATCACATCAATCACGTGGCCCTGTGTCTGTGTGGCCTAGCTGGATGGCACGCCGGATGAAAGATTTGGAGAGCGCCTGAAGTCGATTTATGCAGCCTCGTTCCATGTGCGACCGAACTGGAGGAGCGGGGCTCACGCCGGTCTCATTGCCGCTTTTATTGCGAGCGGTGTTGTGTTTCACCTTTCGGGGTAGTCTGACCTCACATGGAGGCTGCCTGCGATCGGCTCACTTTTGGCCCCTTAAATATGTTGCTGCTGTTCTCCATTCTTGAACTCCGCTGACCCCGAAACGGTGGAGGAGACCATATATTTCTGCAGCCGACAAGAAGGATGAGGAATAAAGTAGCCACCCCTGAGCTGGCTCTCAAAGAGTGGGGCCCTGATCCTCTGGCAAAGTGGGCCACTTCCTCGATTATTTTTTTGTGTGTCGTTTTTTGTGTTGTTTGTGCAGGGACGCTGCCTCCCGGAATGGCGGAAGAGATCAAGGCCTAGATTCAGTGCTCGCTGTCCACGCGCCCTGCTCACAGCCCGTCAGCTGCAATAATGTCACAAACTGGGCTGTATCTGGCGAACAGATGTCTCGTCCGCCCCCCCAACCCCCTACCCCCACCACCACCCACCCACCCACCCCTCCTTTTCAAAGAGGTCGACCAATATTGGAAACACTGCAGCCGGCCAGTGTAGCTCACAGAAACATCTGCCCAGGCCCATGGAGTATCAGTGACAAGTCGATCCAGAGCACCACCTTCCTTCCCCGTTCTTTTGAACTGCGGTCCTTCACGGGCCGGCTTTATTGGAATGGCATGTGGCCGCTACCTCGGCTACCCCAGGTGATGCTTTGAAGTCGTCTGGTCGAGCTCCTGGTTGCCTGCGCTGCATTCAGCGGGATTTGGAGGTGAAACAGACAAACAGTGGCCCCAAAAAACAGCCGTTACGTGTAAAGAAGGTGGAATGTGCCCCCCGGGTGGCGGGTGGTAAAGGCACTTGTTAAAGGCACTTGCAGCCTGGGTTCCATCGCCAGCCGTGGCAGCCTGGCTCTGGCTGGGCGTCCCGTTCGGGGGTGGGGATTGGCTGTTCACCCCCAGAGGGAGGGGGGAGGGAAGTGGGCATGAGCTTGCCACATGCACACACATCTCTGCGTATTGGATTCACAGTCGACGACATGGCGAGAGGGCGGGGGGAGCAATTGGCCATCAAATTGGGGGGAAAATATATTTTTAAGAGGATGGAATGGTGTATATATATTGTTTTTTTCCCATTTTACAATATCACTGACAACCATCTCGCTAGGCAAACAAAAAAACTGTGTTACAAGTATAAATATATATTTAGAGAAAACCGGAGCTGATGACCAAGCCATGTGTGTTGATGACAGACATTTAGTGGCTTTATAATAAAAATATCTGCCCGCATTAGCAGTCGGGCCATCCAGGAAAATTCCATATTACCATTGCCAGACAGGATTTATAGTCACCTGTTAGCATTAGTGATGCTAATTTGATGTGAATTTATTTTAGACCTCAAACAAATTTAAGATATATATGTGAAGAATATATGTTTGAAGAATGACCTAGAGTCATAACTACACTGTTAAATGACTTATTTCCATAATGTGGTGAAATTGAGCCCATAGAAATGAAAGGACTTATACTCCCTGACTGTAGTGAAAAATAAGTAAGACTAACCCAGAGAGTTGTAGAAAGCAAAACATTACAGCAGTTTAAATGTCCAAAAAAACGCTGGACATACAGCTGTGTCTGACCTGTGATTCAAACCCGCAACATCCTGGTCACGGGACGCCTGGACTTTGCCACATACTGCACCGCAATATTCTCTGCCCATCACTGTGATCGTGTTGGTTTCCCCTTGATGTATTGGAAAAGAGTGGGCACAGGTGAAAGTTGTATCTTCCATTGGATGCATTCCCTACAAGCTAAGCCAAACTGTCTATCATTCAATCTAACAGTTTTTCTGCTTTGCATTTAGCTTTGATAAATGACATTGACTTTTGGCGTTCCCTGATTTAACACAATGTCAAACGTCTTGTAACGTCCCTCAAACGCAATCAGAAGCTTATATATATTATTGTGGTTGTTGTTAAAGAGAAAGTGAGATAAGCTCCCCCCCAACACACACACACACACACACACACCGAGTCTTTTGAAGCCTAGAACAAACATTGTGAAAGAGGAGCGATCAAACTTGGATTACCATTTGTTTGCGTTAGGTGTTGAGCTGAGCCCTATGTGTCATTTTGCCACCTGGGAAGGAATGCACTAATGCAAACCAACTCCAACTCATTAAACTGATGGTTCGTCCTCTCCTGTATACCTGGCAGGGACAATATACAATGTGCAACATGTTAACAGACCTATTTGGCTTTGGGGCAAAGACATACCATTCCAGCTCCTGTCTGGCTTGTCGTGTCTTACTGAATTTCAAAAGATTAGATAAGACTTTAAATGTGTGACATTTCCAAGTGTTACCCATGATAATGAGAATATACAAGGGGGTAGACAAAATAATGGAAACACCAAGCATTTTTGCATTTACATTTTTAGGCATTTAGCAGACGCTCTTATCCAGAGCGACTTACAATTGACATTTCTTTGCATACAATCCATTTATACAGCTGGATATTTTTACTGAAGCAATTCAGGTTAAGTACCTTGCTCAAGGGTACAACAGCAGTGTCCCGCCTGGGAATTTAACCTGCAACCTCTGAGTTACAAGCCCAGCTCCCTAACCATTACACCACACTGCCAGCCCAAACAATATATATGAGTCCTTATTAACTTCAATAACTACTCTGCACTCTATGTTCCACGATGGTTCAATTATGTTTAGATCTGGTGATTGGTGAGGCCATGGAACTTTTGACTTCAACCTGGTGTCCATGAAACCACTCTTGAGTCCGTTTAGTAGTGTGTATGGGGGCGTATCATCTTGGAATATGAGAGCATCTTGATAGGGTGCACCTGGTTGGGGTGACGGGTACATAATAGAGTATATACTCAAAAAATAATTTCCACATCAGTTCACATAGTTTTCTTGAATAAACCAGCCCAGCCCAACCGCACCAACAGGACAAAACAACAAATGTATAATCGCAAAGTTAAATAAGTTAATTTACTTAGGCTATGCAGTTAGCTAAATGTCTTTGTTAGGGCCAGATTCCCTTAATATAGAGCTGTGGTTACACAGAATAAATCAGTATAATAAACATAAAAACATAGTCGCCCGTCGGTTTACTGGCTCGCGTTACTGACATTCAGTGGTGCTGACTGTGGTCGAACGGGTAATGAGGGGTTAACGTTAGGGGGAAGGGGGTGCTTGACAGAAAAGCAGCCGAGCGCTATAAAAGCGTCGGTAGAGCATGCACTTACAAACTGTGAGTGAGGAGCAGTTTACCGGCGCACGCACTCAAGCGCACGCGGCAGCTGTAAGCGCTACACGCCGGCTTGACTTCGACTGCGCACTTATTCAGCCGCGTCCAACGAAATGGATCAACTTCACTTGCGCCGGGCTGTGTGACACTTTTTATACCGTTGAAAGTCATGGGAGCGACAGACGTTACAGGACTGGACTACATCAATAACATCTCATTTCCAAAAATAAATTCCCTAAACACTGAGAGAGAGAAAGAAAATAAGTAACCTTTGGGACAGGACACTCCAGCACTAAAAAAGGCAACAACAACAAAACAGGCTGTGATTTTTAAGCACTTCAAGGTTACACGAGGTAAAACAAGTAAATAAATAAAATATGCGCAGATCAAGGAGCCCATACCATCAGAGGTGAGAGAGAGAGGGAGAAAGGGGGTGAGAGAGAGAGAAAGAGAGAGGGAGAGACCCACAGGAAACTCAGACTATGAAGACAAAGCTGACAAGCGGTGGGGAATGTCGCACAGATTAGGCGAAGCGGACAGCCAGTGAGCGTTGCGCGAACAAGTGGATGGGACATTTAGCCTACCTGGACTAATGAGCGTGACAACTTTTCGGCTTTAAAAGCGACGTTATAAAATTCGATTGTTATTCATTGTCTCGAACATACAACCCCCACTGGTTTCTTCATATCGCCCGATTCAGACAGGAGAAGAGAAAGAAATGTGACATTGTGACATTTTAAATTTGCAAGTAGCCTCATGGGCTATGCAGTCTACTTAGGCTACCGTTATTTACGAAAAATCATCCCCTGGGATTCCAAGGCAGTTTCAATGGTCTATATTGATTTAACTAACTGAACGATCAATACACTAAATCAGTGCCAGATGTTATCATTTATGTCATTGTAATTGGACCACATCCGACAAACTTATTCTTTCTGAGGAACTCCACAATACCCAATAACACGGAATTGGGTCGGGTTTTTTTTCTCCAGACCTACAGATATTTGTTCTTCATTTCGTTAAATATTTTCCAAGAACTGTCATTTTGAGACCCGAAGTGGCTCCGCAGTGGTGTTGCGGCCCCTCGTCCGCGGCGGATCCGGAGGTCGGAGTCTCTGCAGCGGGAGGAGGCGGCGGTGGACCCCCTACCCCCCCGCAGGGTCCCAAAACCGGCCGCGTTAAAAGGATGGTTCGGCTGGTGGCAGAGTTACTACTGCTGTTGGGACTTCTTCTCTTGACTTTGCACATCACGGTGTTACGGAGCAGCCCGCTGCCACAGGGAAATGCGACGTTGGACAGCGGCGATAACCCGTTGCTCACCGAGGTAAGTTGCTGTTCATTTTGCCCCGGGGAGTTGTATGCGTTGACCAAAGAGACAAGGCTATGTCGCTTCATTTTCTCCCACTCGCGTAATGCCCAGTAGTTTCATGTCCAGTCCGTGTAATGTAGCACAACATGTTGTTCAGTGAGTTAGTGGTTAAACACGGTATACGCATTTTATTCGTTTTTGATGTTAAACAAATCGTGTAGCCTCGGAGAACGTTCACGTGGTGTGTAAGTACGGATGATTTTGTGTACTGGGGGCAGTGGAAGCGTTTCAGAATGGCAGGTATTTGTCGGTGCGTAGTGTACCCGAAAATAACGCCCGAATTGCTGCTGAAGGCTCCCAATCTGAGAGTTCATCGGTTGCGCTCCCGAGCCTATACCATCTGTTGCAGAGAGTTTGCGAACTCTGTTTGCTTGTTAAAGCAAGTTGTTACATCCCCCGTTCGCGATGGTGCAACGTTGTAAGGGACATGCACTCTGCGCGATAAGCCTTTGATCATAAACGAGTAACATTTTAAATAGTAATCACATCTAATTAAAACGCATAGTAGGCTATGCAACGTTTAAACGTTCTATTCAATACATTTGTGTTTATTGTGTCATTCTTTGCTTGGACAAGCCATCAATAAAACGTGGCATATTAAAGGATATTCCGCATTTTTGACATAATTGATGTTGGACTTGAAAATGAGCAGAGGGGGGACATTTCAGCGCACGTCAGGAAGCATGACAATGCCCCCTAACAAACTCTAACACAGTCGTGGAGCAATGTAGCTAATTGAATTAATGCCAGCAGGCTAATAGTTTTTTTTTAAAGCAATTATTAGTCTTCTTGCTAATACTCCGTCTTTTCACGGACCAGTTCGCCCATATGCTAGTATGCAGACTTCGGAAGCACACCGCTCCAAACAAAAATGATTTAGGCTAAGTATAGGAATAAATATAGACTATAAACACCATATGGGCCGATCAACAGCTTCTTGGGTCAAAAATTAATGATGTAAAAATGTCAGAATACTTTAAAGAAGAGTCATTCACATTGTATAATTAGTAGACACGGGGGACGCACGTTAACTTCTCTGGTACTATGATGCTGAGGAAATCTCACGTTGTATAGTGGGTGTAGAGAAAGACAAACTTGAGTGGGAAGAATACTTTGTAGAGGTCGACACATATAGGTACCTCACGTATGCTGTGTGTAGAGACTTGTGGAGGAGATTTGAGGCCATTACAAAAAACGCAGATAGGAAAGAGAATGGGCAGGTGATATTGTCATCGTTAATCGTTTTATTGGCAGGCCTCTCAAATGTATTAGGCTATCATGCCCTGCTTACAATTGCATATCTAGTTAGCCCAATGATAATGCAGTATTATGTTCCAGACCAGTGTTGGTGCGGAGTGCTTTGAGGGTTCAACGCTACACCTATGCCCCGCTATTCAGGCTGAAGGGAATTAAACGGTTAGAACCGGTACGAACCACCCGTCCCCCGCGCCGCTACGGCCTCAGTGGAGAAACGTCAACTCAATTACCGCGAGCGCAAAGCGGTTTTAACCAGTCCCCCTTAACAGGTGGTTTGAAGTGGGCTGAGGAGAATGGTTTTGATGAAAAACATCAAGGAATTTTCATGGGGATTTTCCCCCCTAGAAAAAAAAAAGTTCCTCCTTCAAGTTAAATTGCTCAATTGGTGTCATATGGATGTTAATTGATTTTGAACACACTGGTAAACCCTTTCAAGGCGCAGCTCGATGCACGGCGAAAGCTAATACACATGTCATTGTGCGCGCGCGCCCCTAAGGAGCACGTATTGTTGTGTGGTTAACCTTGATAGAAATCAGCCAGGGGATCACGTTGATCAGTTATTTCAACTGCATTGAAGTATACAGTTTTAAAAAATAAATATATACTGTATATACATCATGAATGTACCACGTTTGTGGTTTCTGTTTTAAGCATTGTTTTGGGGGTTTTTTTGCCTCGGGGGAAGCATGGTGGTACAAAGCTAGTATTTGCATGTTTACCCTTTAAAGTGAATGGGGTTTCATGGTGAAGCCAGATAAAGTATGTCTATTTTAATTCCTTAAGTTGCCAAGCATTTGATGTAACTCAGAGCTGCCCTCTATTGTGAACACTCCAAACTCCTCTAAAGGGTGGGTAGTGATGTCACAGAAAGACACCCAGAAAAGTTTTTGTGGGCTATTCAATTCCAGGCCTTGAGGCATTCATTTGAGCCTTGCTCCAACCACACACTTCACCACCTGATTTCACTTATTTGCTCACCTCCTGGACCAAGGAGGCAAACTCATTATTGAAATACGGTAGTGTAGCACGTGTTTGGAGCAAATACCTGCAGACACCACGGTCTTCAAGGCCTGGAATTGAATAGCTCTGCTGTGGACCACAATTGATCACAATTCCCACTTACAGAAGACACATAGAGAGAGAGATAGCCAGAGTTCCTGAGATACACATTGACGGAGATGGAGATGATGAAGACAACGAGAGAGTACAGAGTGAACAAGGTGATCGCCAAAAACATGAAGAGAGGGAGAACAGCAGTCAAAAACCACACAGAAAGAAAATAAAAGTAAAGAAACATGATGCATGTGAAGTGTTGGTGAGGTGGTGGTTGACCACACATAGCCTATTCCTAGTCTCAGTTTAACTGAATCTGTCAGCTGTATATGACCTAATACAACTCTGACACACAGCAAGCACAATGTGAAAATGAGGATGAAGGTCGACCGATATGTTGATGCAATTCTTAGAAAATAAATGAAACTATCATCAGTGAGAATTCTATATTCTGACTATAACTCAATGCTCTGTGCTTAGCGCTGAGAACATTATGGACACCACTGTTGAACGGAGAAGTTCCATCACCTTAATTTCACAGCTCAAATAGCAGCCAGAACTCTTCAGGAATTCCTTCCAGGAACCAGGAAGGAATTGATTGCACACGGTCTCCATAGCAATACGCATTCTCCGGGTCATTCACTCTCATCTTTTGATCTTTAAAGCATTTTGTTTGGACCAATCACAGCAGGTTACAGGGTTGGAGGAGGAGTTGGGGGGGTGGACAAAAAAACCCAAAACAAAAGTATGAGGAGCCACAAGCTTTCAGCACCCGGTCACTGAAGCGTCTCAGTGAGAGAGAGAGAGACGGCCATGGGCAGGATCCATAGTTGAAGGATAAGCAGACGCATCCAGTAAGCGCTGACAATGGGACGGCTAATTGGGGGCACATTGCTCCCTGGTGAAGTTGGTGATAATAATCCACTTCTTGGACACGTCGAGCTGAAAGAGCAGGAAATGGCATGCATTGAGCCATTGGGGGAGCTGACGTGAAAACAAAGGAAATGCCATTCACTGGAGGTTAATGCCACCATTGTTCTACTTCCCATCTTGTCATCACTAACCCCCCTCTGTGTAATTGGCCCAGTACCAGGGCCTGGACTCTTAAGTTACCTGAGTAACCGTTACCTAAGTAACAGAGGAATCAGCTGTTCTTGTGTGACAGGGTAGTGATGTCATGGTTGTGTGGGGTTTATACACTTGGGTGCTTCAAACCTGCGCACGGAACAACAGTGTTCTTTAAATATTATCAGCAGGTGTGTGGAACCGATCACAGAGTGAACCATGTTTCTCTTTGCTGGACAGACACATTTGGAGATTTACATTTGACCTTTTAGGCATTTAGCAGATGCTCTTATCCAGAGCAACTTGCAATGAATACATTTAAAATGGCGAGAATAATCACAACTAGAGCAAGAGACCAGTACAGCAATACAATACAACAGATGTCATTGTAGACAGATGCACTGTACACCGCACCTATAGAACAGGGAGAGAAAAGTTAGTACTTTTTATATAATAAAATATATTCAGTGGTAGTGGAGTCTGAAGAGGTGGGTTCTCAGTCTCTTGCAGAAGATAGCCAGCGGTTCTGCAGTCCTGACCAAGTGCAGAATATCATTCCATATTGCCATAGTTATATATCTCTATGGCAATATTTTTTACATTTGTAATACATTTTTATATATTGCATTGTAGCATTGCACTACCTTCACTGTAAAGATATGCTTTAAATGCATTGTAGATATATTATATATAGTTATATTTATACTTTACAAAAGTATGGATTAAAAAAAACTTGCTAGTTGTCGCTTTTTGTACAAGTACTTCGCGTAGAACGGTGGTAGTTTTGTCCATCTAATATTCAATGAACATATTAAATGGACAAAATATGACTTAATCTGTTGTGAAAAGACTGTGTGAGGACAGATATGCACAGGGTGCCTGTGTTCTCATTCTTTTGTTTTGGACAAGCGGTATCCTGGAACGGAACTAATGCACGTCAAAAAGAGAGGGACATCCTTCAACTCCCTCCCCACCTCTTTCGCCCGTAGTTCTCCAGGCTCTTTCCCATCTTGATGACAATGTAATGATATAGTTGGATCTGTGTGGATGTTCTTTATAAAACCATGCATTGTGCGTTGGGCCCTTTTCCCCAGGGAATGGCGGGGAGCTGGCGGCACGGGGGGGGGGGGGGCTGGGGGGGTCACCGACTCCTACCCGGATGTCCCAGGTGATCTCCTCACCTGTCAACATGGTCTCATCCATGTCACCCAAGCCTCCTCTTTACTCAACGGGACAGTGACAGGAGTTTTTAGTGAAGTGCCCTCTCCCCTCACCTTCCCTCCCCACGGAAGGAGGAAGTATTTAAACGCTTCCTGAACCTGAATGGACACTTCTTTTAAAGCTCCCTGCAGTGTCCCCCTCCCTCCCCTGGTCACCTCCCTTCCAACTTTACCCCTCCCCAAAAATATTCAGATGAATGCAGTTTTCAAGTATTTTGCTCTCAGCTTTCTTTCTGGAGAATTTGCTGTGTTTATTTATTTTCAGAAATTTCTATTAAGACTTTAGTAGCCTGCATTTTGTCTTATTTATTTTTCATTTATATGTATTTATCACCTGAGAACTCAATTATCTTTCGCAGTGACGACCGGGGGAATGAATGCGGGTAGAGAAAGCTTTCTAAAGCTTGGGCTGTATCCATGGCTATGACAGCGCCATTCTTTCCTTCCATTGAGCGCAATTCATTGGTCTGCAGATTTTTATATGTGTATTTTGTAGCCAATCAGATGTAGGGGGTGATTAGGTGTCCAGATGTAGAGATGAGTGCATTTAACCAGGATATACATAATCTCTGTGTGTCCTGGGATTGCATCTCGCATCCTCGGTGGTGTTTATACAGCAACTATGAGACACTGTCAACAAAATAAGATATGCCTCCATTGCAATGAATGGGAGGAATTACTATGTTTATTCACAAATGATGCTCCGAGTTCAGTTGCTTGTTGGACCTAAATAGTTTATTGGTGCACATTGGCACCCAAAGTACTTGAGTCATATTTTAGTGCACCAGGAGTCATTTGAAGAAGATTTAATTAGACAGGGTCAAAGTATAAATGTCAATCAAGCATGAGGCATTGACTAATATCTCTCTGTGTTCTGTGTACCTCTCCTGCACTGCTGACCCGACTTTATCCATTCTAGTCACCAGATCTCAGCCCACTTATGGGAGATTCTGGAGTGGTGCCTGAGACAGTGTTATCTATTTTGGCATGATCCTATCAGATATTCCTTGGCACACCATTTTTACACTGCTGAGATAACCACTGTGAGAAGAAGAACAAAATTGGTACCTAAAATAGTTTTTTTGAGATTCATTGTTTAATTTAATAATTGCTTAACATTTTAACCTGTATCTGTTTAACATGGACCATAACATCTGATCTGATCTGATTCCACATGGAATGACTCATAGTACAAGTGACTTATTTTTCATAGCAATATGTATTTCAGACTGTAATTGTAAAGGTAGCATTCCGATTTGACGGACAAACCACTGGGGCAATTAGCAATATGATAATCCGTTGAGCAAGTACAAATACCCTTTGCGATGGCCTCCCGGGGAATGCTGACTGATGGATGAAAAGCCGCAGGAAATCGGCACACTGCTTGTTAAAAAAACGGATATTATTGCATAGTCAGAGAGGAACTGAGAATTCAAAGAAAAAGGGATTACGTGTCTGTTAAAGAACATGCTTTTGTCTCTTTTGTCTTCTTTGTCAATGCACTTGCGAGCTGTGAACCAGGATCAGCACACATTTTGACCTCTACCTTAGCATTGAGTCTCTTTTTACTAGCTAAGCTAACAGTATAAAACTTGAGAAACATATGCAACTGAGTAATTTAGCAATACATTTGAATCTAAAAATGTATAAATATAATGCATCTTCCACATGTTGGAACAAAATAAAGAAATGTAAAAATGTAGATGTGTAATTTGTTGAGGGGCTTTCGTATGGTGCATCCATAAAGCACTGGTTCCCGGTGAAATAACATGAAAGCAGGCATCGACCGTAGCATCACCTAGAGAATGAGGCAATGGTTTCGGTCAGCAGCGTCTTCGGTCAAGCCAAGTCAAACTTTATTTAAAGTGCATTTTTACAAGGTCCAATACACTTCACAGAAGAAGAATAATAAAAAATAAAAAAAGTTTATTAAAAGGTGTAACCGAGAGATAAAAAAAGAGTGAGAACGTGGACTGGAAATCTATCCCATAATAATGGGGCTCTAAGGTAAAAGGCCCCAAGCCCACTTCTGTTTTTACATAGTCTTCAGTAACGCAGTAACAAATCCACTGGCCAATCGGGTGCCTGCTCCCTGTCTGCACCAGCTGCGCACTTTGCGCAGTCCTCTGGCGGGATGGCTGTGTAGCTCAGCTGGCATGAATGTGAAAATAACCTGTGGCTGGCTGGTGGTTCTGGCAGATGCACGTGTGTGATGGGCGATGCCAGCAACGGGGCCAGTCAACAGCTGTGACTGTGCCTTCCAAATGTGGGAACAAAATGGAAAAATAGTGCACCAAAAAGCGAATAAACATTTATTCATAAAATAACCATTAATAAAACCATTTTACCCTTCCGGATATTACATTCACATTTATTCATTTAGCAGACTGAGAGCTGAATTGATTTTAAGCGAGGAAATTGACTTTGCTCCCTTCTTCCGAACTGTGTGTTTTCCAGAATAAATAAAAGTCTGCCGTGTCCCAGAGCGGCTATTTGCCAACCTCTGGTCGTATGTAACTCTCAGGACCATATGCCAGCAATCTCGTTCCAAATTGATTAATGGCGGTCGGCATGCCTGGCGTTTACAGAGAGACTCAATGCTGACGACAGCAGTAGCCGGAACATTCTGTTGTTTCCCGGTCCACATTTTCGCCCTGCGCCTTCAAAAAGTATCGTCGTCAAAAAGGACCCACATTGTCAGATCGAAATACTTCACTCAACAGTAAGGAACAGGGGAAGGGGGAAAAAACGTCATGTGTTTTGCTTCTGAGTACAACTTAACGACATCGCATGTATGTATGGTTGGTTTGGCATTTTTGTAATATATGTTGAACTTTTATGGTTTCTCTTGTCTTGGCATGACAAATGCACTTTAAAGTTGTTTGCTGAATACAATTGAGTTCTCTGATGGAATGAAGATGGATCGAAAGCCACAATTCGATTCGGGGGTCATGTTAAATTTGAAGGAGTAATGAAAAGGGTCTGTAATTTGTTTAGTCGCTGGTTGAAGTTGCATGTTAGGTCCTGTTAGACATTTGTGGAGAGTGACTTGCTGAGGCGGCAAAGCCAGCGCCACTGGAATACCCGCCTCACTCTGTCAAAGTCTTCATTTGATAGAGGTTCGGCACCCACACGCTTTTAAACATAGTAATCCATGGGGCCTCCTGGGTGGTGTAGCGGTAAGAACATCTGACGTTGCCCACTGCGACCGGGTTTTCCATTCCACCAAGTTCATGCCAGCTCGGCTCTGGCCGGGAGTGCCACTAGGGGGCGGCAATTGGCTGTCCGCCCTGGGGAGGGAAGCCGATATGAGCTTGCTGCATATATGAGTGGTCCTGTGTGTTTATGGTGACGGCTTGGCGGGTGCCGGCTCGGAGGAGGCGGTGCAGCACTCACTACCGCTCTCAGGACTGCGGCAGCTAGCTGTCAAAAGAGGGGGGGATAATTGACATGGAATAGAGGATATAATTGGGTACTAAAAACTGGGAGAAAAAATCTGGAAGAAAAAAAATAAAACAACAAATAGTAATCCACAGACTTCAAATGGCAAATGAAATAAAGAATCTGTCCCATTGACAAGTGCGATACAAAAGTAATGGCGGCAAAATATCAGCAAATGAATGTTGAAATACCCAACTGACTGCTTTAAATGTTGTTGTCATCTGACCAGTCATTCCATTTGCATTCATTCCAGCCCCCCCTCCCCAAAGGTTGTCTATTCACAGTGTTCTTCTTTACAAGATTAAGGGTCAGACACTCCTGCTGTGTACCTGAAGGGGAGGGGGGGGGAGGGGGTTGAGGCTTAGGTATTCAAGGAACTCTTTTCCATGTCTGACATACAGTAGAAGAGGAAGGAGGGGGCCCTTAAGACAGATGAGTTGAATGCTAACATCCAGAAACCTTCACTCGCTTCATCTAACGTAGAGCTAAATCTATTTTTAAAGCGGAAGGAAACGAAACAGGTGTACTATGATGAAGTATGTGGGGGAGGAGAATGATCAGTGTGAATGTGATTTGCTGGGTGTTTGTAAATCACAAACACAGGGACGGAGAGGGAGGGGGTGGGGGTGTGTGTGTGGCAGGGCAGGACCAGTGAGCCCTGTATTTACCTCTATGAAATTGCACATCTGTGCTGAGACTCCAGGTTCTGTGGCCCCCCCGTGTGTGAATGCTGATGGAAGCCAGAGCTGCAGCAGAAATGCATCGATCCTCCCCCCCCTTTCACTAAAACCAGCCCTGGCCCCAGATCCGGACGCGAGGCAGAAGAAAGAGATAATTCCCCCCGCCCCTGTCTAAGTGTCAGGCCTCCCTGCACCATGTGCACAGCATTCATTTCCTGTCCCCGCCCAGCCCCCCCCGTCCCCCCCCCCGTCCCCCTCCCTGAGTCGTTCCCAATTGAAAACTTGAGTCTCGCTCCTTTAATCATCCCGTCGTGACGTGGAAAACAGAGGAAAAAAGAAAACGGGGGGAAGAGGAGGGAGAGACGGAGTGGGAGGGAACGCCGGGGAGTTCCATTCATTTCTTTTGAAGGAACTTCCTGGGACGCTCGGAGCGACGTGATTAGCCCGAACAGGACGGGGCTTCACCTTTGATCTTCCAAATTAAGACGTTATACGAGGCGGGGCTTCTCGGGAGGGGTCAGCGATTGGAAGGCCCGCGGCGGTAATTTTATTTTCTGTTTTTTCTGCGTCAGGATGAGCGGCCGTCGTCTCTGCCTCACACTGCTTCTGTGGGTTTTTTTTAGACCGTTCTAAAAACAACCTAAATTGTCCTTCGTGATGTTTATTGGTCGAGGTTTTCGTGTTTTGTAGAAATGCATGCTGGGACAGTTACTCTTTGTGAATGGGGGGGAAAGGAATTGCCATAAACTGGGGTGATTCATTCAAGAAATGTGAACTGTGGGGGAAACGAGCAGAGCGTGGCGGTGCGTTGCTGGCTGTAAGTCACGTCTGAAACGTAAAGATATTGTGATATTTGGTGATGCATTGTGAAACGTTGCCTTGCTGCACTGATTTACTTTATGGAGCGTGATCTTAGGAACAGCCTTTCTTCGTATAGGGTGAAATTGCAGGAGAAAAGAAAGTGCAGTAGCGAAAAAGAGGTCTGCTTTCGTCTGCTTCCCCTTCCTTCCTTCTGTGAAACTACTCTTTTATTCACGTTAAGTCGTTTTTATGCACATGTATGAAATACTTTCTGCATACTGGTGCATTTGCAGAGAGGGATAGTTTTTTTGGGGGAATTTCGGGCATTAATCAATTTATTCACTTCCTCTACCAGAGTACATAAAAAAAAATGACCTTACAATCTGTCATTCAAAACTTAACAGCAGAACACATTGAAAAAGGATTCAGTCGTGGGCCTAATTCGATTGAAACGCTGGTTGAGCTGGCGGCTTTCTCTGCTGGGCTGGGCCAGCCTGTGACACAGAGGCAGAGAGCACGCCTGATTGGCCACCCGCCGGGAGAGCAGTGTGGTGCTATTGGTCATCACCAATGAGAGAGTGTATTTCAATAGCGAGCCCTCCCATACCAAAACAGAATTACATTTCCAATATTTTAACTTATGCATAACTTACATATTTCCTGCACTTATGATTGCATTTATATTTCATTTTAGAAAATGTATCTAAAAATATATATGTCATATATTATTGAATGTATACGTGACATACATAGACATCAAAATATCATAAACTTTTTTAATATATAATACATGCATTTTGCATTCATTGGCTATATATTTTCCGAATCCATTTTGTACCATTTTTCATACATTAAATATAAGGTTTATGTATTTTCTTCTTATATTCTTATGCCATATCTATATATTTTTATTAGATAAAAACATTTTTACAATATAACTTATTTATATTTTTGGTATGGGCTAGGAGGCCCAGGGAATGGGGAAAGGTGCTTAGTTTGAGGGGACAATGGAGGTCAGGTGGGCTGAAAACACAGAAGCCAATCACGAGTCAGAGCCTCGCATACACACACTGCAATTGGGTAAGGAATCAACAGCGGATTGGTCAGAGTCGGTGGGGGGAGGAGCCTGGAAAACCAATTCCTCAGGGGCCCCTGGACCTTTCTCTCAAAGACCCAGAGATTCAATGCCACGATAATCTGTCATTCACATCATTTTTAAGATCGCAAGACGATTTCAAAGATGGCTTTGAGAAAAGCGAACCTGACCGTAACAGCTGTTTCACGATGAAAGGAAACGTGCATCTGGAAGGGCAGAGCGCCATTTTTTATTATTTTATCTGGGGGAGGCGGGAGGGGGGGGGTTGGTGAGCGTGTATCAGCTGGCTGAATGATGAAACGGACTGGTGCGAAAGAGACGTTCACGGAGATCGTGCGGATTTAACCTTGAAAGAGGGCCGTGACGTGGGCGCTCTCCTCAGAGATGCGGATTGTGAACGATGAGTTACGAGCGGCCGCGGAAGGATCAAACGCGCGTCTGAAAGGCTTGGGTTGCATTCTGAAAGCCAGGGGTCGTCTATAGTCTTTAAAATGGAGAATGGGCAAAGAAGCGGCAGGGCTGTTTGCCGTGTGACATGGAGGAGATGTCTGAGAGGCTGACCTTTGGAAACCGATAGTCCAAAAAACCATAGTTTATTATCCATTAATGAAGTGCCGCCTGAGCGCTTTGTAATACGACGCCTCCTCTTATGACCGTAATGTCACTGAATTACTGTAAACTTGTAGCGTTATTAAAGCAGGTTGGGTGAAACTCTCCCAGTGTCATGGAGAGTGTGTTTGTGCAACCAGTCATACATTCATCTGTCTCACTTGCGGGAATCATAGAAAACAGTATTCAATTACAGGCAGAACATTTCTTTGTTTGAACTGCATAGCAAATTTGTAAACCAAAAAAAAACTAAAAATCCTTCCTTTCCTTTGCCTCAAGGAAAGGAAATTAAAAAGAGCAAAAGTGGCTTTTGGAGGAAAAAAAAAAGTGTCAGTTGAACCTTTTGATTAGCTGTGTATTGTGGTGAAGGAAATGTGTGGGTTTGTCTCCATAAAGTTGTCTTTGCCGGAGTTTAATTATCGGCCGTGACTTACTTCTTAAGGGAGTGGAGACTGGGAAGGGGTTATTACGTTTAAAATGACCAGAATGGTTTCTGCCTCTCGAAATAGAGTAAGGTGCCTTCTTCTGCCGTCTGTAAATGAAAGTGACACATGTTGGCTCCCTTTGAGAGCCATATCCTGCTTTTTTATTTCCCTGTTGCATTCAGAGGCCTGAATCAGCAGGGCCATGTGCTGGCTGCTCGCTAGGCCATGAGCACTTTATCATTTCATCTTTTCCGCTTGTCTTCTTTATTGTTACGTTTATTTTCATTTTCATTTCGAAATGTTATGACCTTCTTGGTTCGTTGTGAACTGTCATTCTGTGCTAATCCACAATTGACAATGGCGTACCAGCTATAGGGGTTAAAGAGGCATAGTTTCAGGTGTGTTTAATTCAGTTATACTTAGAAAAGTAACATTACAATTCTGCACCATTATAACAGCAGTGTCTTAAGTAATTACTGCAGTAAGAGACTAGAGAGTGTGAGAAGTCCAGTGATTGGTATTATGTGTGAATATATATTTCTTTTTTATGTATGTAAATGTGAAAAAATGTATGTATTATTTTAGTCACAGGAGGTTGTTACTTTCTCATTTTTATATTATTTGTTTATTGATGAACACTATATACTCTCTCTCTCTCTCTCTCTCTCTCTCTCTATATATATATATATATATATATATATATATATATATATATATATATAATTCTACACACTATTCTGCTTGAGCTATGGTATAAAGTTCCATAGGAAAAAATCGAGTCCGTCCTGTATTGAGTCAGTTGTATATTCTTTACTCGACTTTAACTATTCAAACCCAGCAAGTACTTTACATCTTACTAGTAATTGAATAGTACATCACTGCAAGTTTATTCATCGCTATAAGAAATGAAACGTTCATTAAGGGCTGTTATTCATTTTAAAAAGTAACTCTTGCTTTACTTTGCTGCTCAAAGTTCAGGATGACACACAAAGTCCTGCCGTGCTTCTCTGATAGCTGTGAATTCAAGTCACTGGCGGCCCTGTCACTAGATCAGGTCCCTCTCTACGGCACACATGCTTTCTGAAGGACGTTGCCTATTGGCTCGGGCTAGGCTAGTTAATGTGCGGGTGGGGACTTTTTTCCTACAATTCCTCAATGGCCCGGTCGAAACTTGGCAGCCGCGGTCGTACGATAGCGCTTCCACGCTCCCGGGCCCGAGTCACATCGAGAAAAACAAGGAGAAAAAGTAAAAACAACAAGATGGATGGACTCCTTTGATCTCGTCGTCCACCACATAAGTAGAGGGGATTACTGGCTGCTTATAGCTGTCTGTCCAATTGCGAGTAATTGCTCCTTCTGTGTGTGTGTGTGTGTGTGTGTGTGTGTGTGATGGGGACCACATGGCGCGTGGGTCCTGGGGGACACATTTACAAGCTCCAGCAGACAGCAGGGTGGGTGTTTCACTGTCAGGCGAGAATGTCACATCGATGCGAGGGCTTTCTGGGCTCAGAGCTCTCCGGTCCCAGAGCTCTCTCGCCTCGCTCCTCGGTGTGAGAGCGCGGGACTAAGCAGCGGAATCGTTACAGCGTCTACCGCACGTCCTCTCCGGCTGTCAGGATCCAGCGTCATCTCGAGCCCCACACTGTACACTACGCTGACTGGCTTCTCCTTTTTTACTGCTATCAGCCTAATCTGTGAATGAGAGTTGAGGGGGTCACGCTGGAGCAGACTGCGATGTTAGATGCAGCAGATGAGGAAGGATAAAAGACACACAGGCAATAATCGGAAGACTCGCAGAGAGCCGGAAAGCGCTGGGACACATCTCGGAAGTGTATCTCCGCGGTTACGTCCAAGCATTTTAGCAGACGCTCTTATCCAGGGCGACTTGCACACAGCTCACATTTTTTGTACATACAGTCCATTTACACAGCTGGATATTTTACTGAAGCAGTTCAGGTTAAGCACCTCGCTCGAGGGCACAACGGCAGTGTCCCACCTGGGAATTGAACCCGCAACCTCTCAATTACAAGCCCTGAACGTCACACCGGACTGATCCGCAGTCCCAGTTGCACCCCACCTCCCTGTTTATTTGCCCTGAGTGTGATAAACAGGGTCCTTTCGGAACGCCCTGGCCCACAGATGAATATTTACGCCTCCTCTGGGTTCTTGTCCTTTTTTCTTTTCTTCCCTCGGGGTAATTCTTCCCTTGTGGCCAATCAGGAAGCTGGGTGAGGAATGAAATGGGCGCGCGGCGCTGGTCGCAGCCTGTTAAACAGCACGATCAATAAGGCCCCGGCTCCAGTGGGTGGAGGTTAGACAGAGCCCCCTGTGACTGGCAAACTTCGGAAGCCGTCTCTCAATCTCTGGACCAACCTTTCAAGGGGCGCTTTCGCCCCCGCTGAGAATTCAAATGGACCTGGGGATGACCCCTTTGATGCAGAAGTCTTTCTTTCACTCTCGCTTCTAAGTGATATGGCTGTTTGCGCGTGAACCTGGGGTGAGAGGGGGTGGGGGAAATTATTCTCTATGTTGGAATTGAATTTTTATTTAATTGAGAAGTGGCCTCCCCTGGATTGTATGTGACAGAGCAGTAACCCTGTTAGCAGGTTCCTTGAGTGAGAGCTGATTTGATTTGTTCATATGCCATTTAGCAGATACTTTTATCCAAAGTGACTTACAGTAGTGAATGCATACACTTTTCAGCAAATTTGGCCCAAATGGGAATGGAACCCACAACCTAAGCGTTGTCAGCACCACGCTCTACCTACTGGTGTTTAATCAGTGAATTGCTTTAGCCATCTGTATCCATTATCAGAAGAATTGACTTTGCAAAACAAAAACAAAAAATATTTTTAAATACATTTTTTAAATAACATATAAATAATTTATAATAAATAAAATAATTTTAATTTTAAATATTTCAATCTCAGTAAGACCTCCTGGTTAAATGCAGGTTATATGGATACATTTAAAAAAAGGAAGGAAGTGCAAGGGAACTGTGTCACGCTGAAATCGAACATCTTTTGGTGGTTTCCTTTTGTACTCGTGAACGTGCACGAGATGAGAGTTCCCACCTTGGTGCTAACTCCGGACTCCAAAGAGCGCTTTGTGTTTTTTGGTATGTGAGCGTTACCAGAAGTGTCCCGCTCTGAACCCGGACAAGGGGGCCGGAGAAAGTGTGCCTGTCCCAAGCTGTGTGGTTTTGGGGCCTCCTCCTTGATCCGCACTGACAGAGCCCCCCATTCCAGCCCCCCTCAGATCGCCCCTGTCCCAGCCTGTCTCTTGCCTCCCGCAGTAGAATTTACGATGTGGGTTACTCCCATTTGAACTCCTGTCAGTCTGAAATATTATTTTAATGGCGCTAAACAGCCGTCTTATGGGACCCATTGGTCTTTATAGCATCACTATTTTAGCATGCTTTTTGTTTTGCTAAGGGAGGTCAGAGCTCTTGTCTCGTGTAGTTTTTTCTTCTCCTCCTCTCCCACTCGAGCAATCTTACGGCTGTCCTAACGGGGGTCCATGAGGGTTTCATTAGACTGGGGGTTTTCAGATCCCGCACAGAGGTTTGGGTTTTTTTTTTCTGACCCTCTCCCGTTCGTTCCCTCTTCCCCCGTTTCCCTCCCCCAGAGTAATGTCGACGCTGAGCAGAGCTCCTCTTCCTCCTCCTCCTCCTCCTCCTCTTCCTCGGACCGCCGGCCGTCGCAGAGGGGGGACGCCTCGAGTCTGCCGGGCATCGCTGGGACCCTGCAGAAGGACGGGCCCGGCACCTTCGTCCTGGACCTGCACAACTTCCCCGACCTCGCCAAGGCCGACATGAACAGGCAGAACCCCAACATTCAGGTGCGTGCTTTCTCTGGCCTGCATTTTCCCTTAAATTTACTCAACTCAAAGGAAAACGAACAAAAGAGTTACGTCTATTTCTTTCCAAACACAGTTTGGCGACTTAATTGTGGTGATTTTTGCAGAACATTGTCAAAATGTAAAAAAATGTTTTAAAAAACTTAAGATTTTGTAAAATTTATGACTATAGACTTAAAAAAGACTACCCACAGTTAAGACACAAAGCATTCTGACTTGACCTCAACGCATGAAGTCAGTGTGCGCCGTCTCTTAAATACGGGTAGTCTTTTGTAAGACATTCCCATTAGTCATCGGTTACATATACAGGCCTGGCTGGCAGCACCTCTTTGTTCCTGCAACTTTTTCCTGGCAGTAGCACTGAGACACACTTCTAACTTGCACTTATTTGCCATGGTAAAGGTAAAAATGTTGATCGAAACCAAGGCCACAGGCCACACACACACACACAGTGTGTTAAACCCATTGTGTGGATCTTGTAGAGAAGAAGATCTAAAGGGATGTCAGTGAGCTGAGCTCTGCGATGCTAAAGGTGAGCGACAAGGGCAGAGGCAGGGAGAGAGAGAGAGAGAGAGAGAGAGAGAGAGAGAGAGAGACAGAGACAGAGAGAGAAAGAGAGAGAATGACACAGACAGATTGAGATACATAAAGAGAGAAAGAGAGAGAGAGAGAGACAGAGAGAGAGACATAAAGAGAGAGAGAGAGAGAGAGACAGAGGGGGAGAGAGAGATAGAGAGATACATAGAGAGAAAGAGAGAGTGAGAGACATAGAGAGAGAGAGACATAGAAAGAGAGAGAGAGCAAGATATAGGGAGAGGGAGAGAGAGAGAGAGGGGAGATACATAGAAAGAGAGAGCGAGAGAGACAGACAGAGAGAGAGTGAGAGAGAGAGAGAGACAGAGAGAAGGAGATACATAGAGAGAGAGAGAGTGAGAGATAGAGACAGACAGACAGAGAGAGAGAGAGAGAGACAGAGGGAGGGAGAGGGAGAGAGAGAGATTTCCTCCTGAGCACAGGCCCGTTTCACTGCAGACAGGAAGGGACTGAATGCCCTGCTACACACCACTGCCCCCTTTGAACACAGAGCTTTTAAAAGTCACTGAACTAACGACATGCAGCCAAAGCAGCTCTTATACACACAGTTATATAAGCTTCTTAGTGAGGCAGAAACCTCCATTCAGGGGCTTTCGCTTGTACAGTGCACCAATCTACCAGAAAAGTTCCTGTGCGTGTGCGTTTAAACCTCAATAGGCATTTATAATCTCATGAGCATTTTATTTTGAAGACATTTTGCAAATATGTGTGTGCATGTGTATTTGTGTGTGTGTGTGTACAATCAATACATCGATGTGTTCTGATGCACGTGAAAGAAAAATGTTGGATACAAATGAAGTCAATGTGTCAAAAAAAGGCGTGCGATCTAGCTTGCACATCATTCAAGATTATGACTTATCACCTGCAGAGGGGCTACTGTCCCCCTGTGCTGTTAATAACACATGGGAAACGAGGAGGGGTCAGCCTTCCGGGTGGTCTAGCGGTGACAACGTTCGACGCTGGCCCCTGCGACCGGGGTTCGATCCCACCTGGCGCGCCAGTATCAGCTCTGGCCGGGAGTGCCACTAGGGGGCGGCAATTGGCGGTCAGCCCCAGGGAGGGGGGAGGGAAGCCGATATGAGTTCGCTGCGTATAGGAGTGGCTCTGTGTATCGGAGTTACAGTCGATGGCTTGGCAAGTGCCGGTACTCGATACTTCGCCTTTGTCACTGCCGGTCTCAGGGCTACGACAGCGAACTCACAATATGAGGGGGATTGACATGAAAAGAAAGGGTGTAATTGGCTACTGAATTGGGAGAAGCCCCACTGCTCCACAGCGCCTCACGCTGGCCTGCTGTTGCTCTTTCCGCAGGTGACCATCGAGGTGGTGGACGGATTGGAGGGGGCGGAGCCAGAAGGGGAGCTGCGGAAGGAGAGCAAGCCCGGCTGGGGTTCTCCGAACTGGAGGAACTGGTGGAGCCGATCTTCCCCGGCAACCACTGGCGGCAGCGACGATGGGAACCCGGATGACAGCAACTTCCTGAAGCCGGGCTGGGAGCGACGCGGGGGCGGGGCGGGCCAGAGGGGCAGCACAGAGAGCAAGACACAGACTGAATATGGTGAGTGTGAGTGTGTGTGTGTGTGTGTGTGTGTGTGTGTGTGTGTGTGTGTGGTGTGTGTGTGTGTGTGTGTGTGTGTGTGTGTGTGAACACATGTGTGTGTGTGTGTGTGTGTGTGTGTGTGTGTGTGTGTGTGTGTGGATGCATTCATACGTGTGTGCGTACTTGTGTGTGTATGAACACACTGTGTGTGTGTGTGTGTGTGTGTGTTTGTGCGTGCACATGCAAATGTTGTGTGTGTTTGTACGTATGTGTGTGTGTGTGTGTGTGTGTGTGTGTGTGTGTGTGTGTGTCTGTGGCATGTGTTTGTGTGAGAGTATGTGTGTGTGTGTGTGTGTGTGTGTCTGTGTGTGTGTGGCATGTGTTTGTGTGAGAGTAGTGTGTGTGTGTGTGTGTGTGTGTGGCATGTATGTGTGAGAGTAGTGTGTGTGTGTGTGTCTGTGTGTGTGCGTGCGTGTCTGTGTGTCCGTGTGTGTGTGGCATGTGTTTGTGTGAGAGTAGTGTGTGTGTGTGTGTGGCATGTATGTGTGAGAGTGAGTAGTGTGTGTGTGCACTTGTTAGGAATCACAAAGCATCGATTGTTGACGGATAACTCAACTGAGGTGAATTCCTCTGTGACATGGACCCGCGGTAATTACGTGCGATACGTGTAAGAACGCCTTGGCTGTAAATCACGATCCTGCGAGAAGATCGGCATACAGTGCCTCCACTGTGCCCCTCGCGCAGTCAAGAGGTGGAAGGGAGGTGTGTTTGTGTGTGTGTGTGTGTGTGGGGGGGGGAGTGTTAAATAAATAGGTGTTCACGTGAAAGAATGCCAAACTTCCTATAAAACGTGCTGTTGCAGTGCCGTGGCATGCCCGGTCCATACCTGCTCCCTCGCAAACAAAGGCGGCGGAGGAGTGCCTTCGTCATAGGGCCCCCCCCCCCCTTCATCTCACCCGCATGGCCACTGGCATCAACAGCCACCTCACGTCAAGCGCTGCACATGTGTCCCCACTTCCTGCTTAATCACGCACGCTTGTTACGGCTGCGGCCATTAGAGTGGCGAGGTCAGGGCCGGATGCCTTATCTGAGCTGGTCCCTGATTGCACATCGCTCAGCCAGTGTAATGGTGGCCAACTCCAATGACGGGAGTCACGGCATAACAAACGCTGCATTGTACATCGAGCCAACTGTCATCACCGCTGCCTACATGTTTATTGCTGCTTTGTGTATATGTATACTTGTTTAAAACTTCCTAAAAAAAAAAAGGAAAAAAATGTTTCCTAACCTTTTCCTTCCCAGTGTTGCAGGTATGGTATGCAGCTGCCAACAATGTCTATTGCTGTATTACTGCACTGATCTCTTGCGTGAACTATGATTGATCTTCCATATATTAATGCACATCTGGTTAAGAGCGTCTGCTAAATGCTTAAAATGTACATGTAAATTGGAGGAGAGGAACTACAGTGAACCCGCATTTGCCATTCGTGATGTTTACTCACTGTTGAGAGCTGTGGCTGTTGTTTCCCTCCCCGATTAGTTTTTACGCTGGACTCCCAATATTTCAGCTCAGGACATTTTGCCACTGTTTTCCCCGACTGCGTGACGTGCGATCAAGGGCCAACGATAAATGGATAAATGCTGGCGGACATGCTGAACTCAGATCTCAGGAGTCCAGCGTAACAGATTGGAGGAAGAAACAGCAGTGAACCCCATCCGCACGGCCGTTTGTGAGATTTTCTCACCGCTGAGAGCTCCGGCTGTTGTTCTTTTCTTTGTGCATTCCCTGTAGGGCATCGTTGGCGATTAGCCTCAGGTCAGAGCCTCATGACTGGCCCACGGTCATGTTTAATGACAATAATGTATGGCAGATGGCAGACCAAGGCCTTGAAAGCCTTTGAGGCACGTAACCAGCACTAATATCCTAAAATTATATCGTATGTCAACGACAAAAGGAGATAGAAAGTGATAAATACAAAGCCAGGCAGCACAGGGTCACCAGGTTTTACAAATGAACTTGCAAAATTGTATTTATTCTTTCCATATTTAAATTATTATCGTTTTTTTGTTTCATATTTTTTCCGTTTTTTTTCCCAATTTAGTGGCCAATTACACCCTCTCTTTATTTCGATTTGCCCTCCCCACACGAGTTCACCGCTTGTTCCTACGATGCAAGCTAATTCTCAGAGGGCAGCGAACACCGCCTCCTTCGAGACGGAATTTGCCCACCCATGTTCTGGAGTTACCCTTACGTGCTTCATGGCGGACCCGAGCCGGCTCACCCTCCCTCTGGGGCGGACAGCCAAACACCGCCCCGATCAGGGCTAATGGCCAGGGCTGGTCTGGCAGAGACGGGTTTCGAACCGCGTCCCTGATAGGCAGCGCACACTTGTATCGGACCAGCCAAGATACGGGTGTGTTAGACCGCTACGCTATCCGCTGCCCCATTCTTTCCGTATTTGAAGAGAAACATTTTGAATGAAACGTACAGACCACAGATAAACCATGCTCACTGTTATTGCCAGTGGCTGTGTGGCTTTTCCTCAAAACCAGTGTCTTCGTTAGACACCTTGAATTTGCCCAATTAACATACCTTTTAGCGATCCCTGAGTCTTCAGTAGTGCTCACCCGAGGGGGAAACGCAGGATCATACGTCTGGGAAGCTCCACCTGATATTTATCTTTTCAGAAGGCTTCTGACTAACGCACGTTGATGGACGACTCATCCCGAACGCCCCTTTTTAACTTTTTAACTTCCCACGCTTTCTCAGCCTCCACACATCGTGTTTGCTCATTGGCTAGACTGGCATCTCTTGCACAAGTACCTGGCCACTCATTGGCTTGTCAGGAAACGTTCTCTGGATTATTGGGACGCAGGCCTGTCAGAAAAAGAGTCTGACCTGTTGGAACCGTTGTGGCGGAGCTGAACAGCTGTCGGCCGTTCGGCCTTAAACATGGCTCACAAAGCGGAATTCAGCCGAGACAATTCATTTACAGTAGCCTTGATTCGGTGCCCGAGCCGCTCAAGCAACTGTGAGGCGGGTCAGAGGGTCAGTCCTTCAGCACGTAATGATATTCTACCTCTACTGGGTTGAGTTCTGAAAGGAACGTGACAGAAATAAAACCAAGCACAGCGTAGCCATGCGTCCATTGTGTTTCTGGGAATTGGAAGGTGTGGAAGACAACATTGGGGGGGAGTTGGGGGTCAATTCATCCATTTAAATTCAGTCAATTCACGGGCTGTGAAATTCCCATAATGTCCTATGAGGATACTTTTTTTTAAAATATTTTATTTCAGATTTTTTCCCATTTTCTCCCAATTTAGTAGCCAATTACACCTTCTCTTTTCATGTCAATCCCCCCTCATATTGTGAGTTCGCTGCCGTAGTCCTGAGACTGGCAGTGACAAAGGCGATGTACTGCCTCCTCCAAGCTGGCACTCGCCAAGCCGTCGAATGTAACACAACACAGAGCCACTCCTATATGCAGTGAACTCATATCGGCTTCCTTCCCCCTCCCTGGGGCGGACAGCCAATTGCCGCCCCCTATTGGCACTCCGGGCCAGAGTCGGTACTGGCGCGGCCGGTGGAATCGAACATTGTAACCGCTAGACCACTTGGGAGGCCCCCTATGAGGATTCTTAAATTAACCAAATGTATTTCAGTTAATTTCAGTTCAGTTGTTTTTTTTATGAATGAATTTGTTTATTTATCAGGGGCATAGCAACAGCATTGTTAAAATGTCAAAAACAAGCATCAGATGCATTGCATTAAGTGTTTATAGCCAAAGGCTAATCCAACACCTGAACCCAATAAGCACAATAAACCCTACACAAAAAGATAATGTATAAAAAAATGAAAAGAAACAGAACGAAATACATGCATGGACACATTAGATCCACTCGACGTGTCCACTCAATACAGCACAATAGCAAATAATAAATCAAACCACAAGCAACTGTGATTTACATAATGCGACTGTGTTGAAATGGGATTGACCCCAGCTCTTAAGTATGATGGAGGTGATAGTCGTGTCTGTGTGCTGCGGGGCGGGAGAGTCGAGCCCAAAGTGAAACCCGTTTGCGGAGTCATCGCGTATTAGCGGCTGGCCACTCCGGCCTGCGGTACCGGTGACATGTGCCCTTGCTCAACACCACGGTGGAAGCCCTGGCAGGCTGCTCGCTCTTCCTCTTCCTCTCCTCTCCTCCCCCCGCTCGCGTCTCACGTCTGTCGTCTCTCTGGGCCTCGCAGATTACATCGACGGCGAGGGGGACTGGAGCGCCTGGGCGGCGTGCAGCGTCACCTGCGGCAACGGGAACCAGAAGCGCACCAGGTCGTGCGGCTACGCCTGCACGGCCACCGAGTCGAGAACCTGCGACATGCCGGCTTGCCCAGGTCAGTGCCCCCGCCCCTGCGTCCGAGGCATCGGTCGACCAGTCGGTTGACAGGGCCAGTTGACCAATCGGCAGTCGCCGTTCTGCCCCCATCTGTGGGTGTTGATTACAGTCATTGTAGTTCTGTGTGGATCAGTAGGTAGAGTATGTCACTAACAACGCTTAGGTTGTGGGCTTGATTCCCATTGGGACCACATTGAAAAATGTATGCATTCACTACTGTAAATCGCTTTGGATAAAAGCGTCTGCCAAATGGCATATGTTATGTTATGTTATGTAAGACCATAAGCATCTTTTAATGGTGGCATCTGGTATAGCTATGGCTTAGAATCTGAATGTTCATACATCGATATCAGGAAATGTTTATTGAGGCCCTGCTGCTTCTCAGCCTCTCTGCTTTGTCTCAATCTGTGTCTTTACTCTTCATTAGGAATCGAGGATGCCTTCAGGACCGCAGCCACGGAGGTCAGTCTCCTAGCCGGAACCGACGAGTTCAACGCCACTGAGCTCTTTGGCGTCGGTGAGAACTTTTTTACGCTTCCTGGACCGGATTACTGTTCATCAGCTCCGTCTGTCATGTGTTACGCAACTACCCTGCATTGAGCAGCTTTTCCAGGTTTCCCTAGACCTTGAGCGTTCCCTAAACATGGGGAAATGGAGCGAAAATTGCTTAAATAAAAATAATGATTGGCTCAATCGTGTTGTTACATTTGCAATGTACAGGTAACTGGCAAAACAAGGGCAACACTTTGGTAACCTGGGGGTGTGGGCACACACAGATGGACCTGGGCCAGGATAGGAGTCCTGGGGGGCTCATTGGAAAGGGGAGGGCTATCCCCTGGTAATGGCCGTGGGACCCCCTGCCGGACACTCGCGGTACTGCACCCGCTTAAAAGATCCCTCATTTACTCAAGTGTTGCCTTTATTTTGGCAGCTACCTGTACTGTACATTTAAATGCAATCCATGTATACTGCACTGCTGATATTTACTACAGCAAAGCAGGTTAAGAACCTTGTTCAACAGCAGTGTCCCATGAGGGAATCGAACCTGCAATCTGCAAGTTCCCTAACCATTATACTACACTGCAGCCAGTTACAATTAGTCAAGTGCCTGCAAACACTGCAGCCCTGCAGGGCCAGGGTTGAGTGGCCCTGACATAGACAGCTGAATTTATATCTATTTTTCATATGCAAAAATATTGAACCTTTGCATCCTCCCAAAAACCATATCATTTTTAAACCTCCAGCATGGATGTGAACATATAATGGAGAGAGAGGCAAGGCCTTCCCTAGTATAGCCCTGCAATAGGAGTGAAAAAGACCCTTCACAAGCAAAGCATCATCGTTGTTCTCATTACCCTGTAACCCTGGGCTGTTCAATTCCAGGCATCGAGAGTTACTGTGTCTGCAGGTATTTGCTCCAACCATGCACTACAACCACCTGATTTAGCCCATTAGCTCACCTCCTGGACCAAGGGGGTAAACTAACCAGTGAGATAAACTGGTGCAGCGCATGGTCGTAGCAAACACCCGCAGACACCACGGCCCTTGAGGCCTGGAATTTAACAGCCCTACTATAAACTGTAGTGTAATGGTTAGGGAGCTGGGCTTGTAACTCAGAGGTTGCAGGTTCAATTCCCAGGTGGGGCACTGCTGTTGTACCCTTGAGCTAAAGGTACTTAACCTGAATTGCTTCAGTAAAATATCCAGCAGTATAAATGGATTGTATGTAAAAGAAATATAAAAACTGTGTAAGTCGCTCTGGATAAGAGCATCTGCTAAATGCCTAAAATGTAAAACGTAAATGTATAAACCTGCAAAACCCCCGCCCCCCCAAGCCTAACTGTGACCCAACGCCTTCCCTCCCCCTCCAGACACGGACAGCTGCGAGCGATGGATGAACTGCAAGAGCGAGTTCCTGAAGAAGTACCTGCTGAAGGTGTCCAGCGACCTGCCCAGCTGCCCGTGCACCTACCCCACCGAGGTGGCCTACAGCACGGCCGACGTGCACGACCCCGCGCGGCGCCGCGACTTCCGCTGGAAGGACGCCAGCGGCCCCAAGGAGCGCCTGGAGATCTACAAGCCCACGGCGCGCTACTGCATCCGCTCGGTGCTCACGCTGCAGTCGACCACGCTGGCCGCGCAGCACTGCTGCTACGACGACGGCATGCGCCTGGTCACCCGGGGCAAGGGCGCCGGCTCGCCCAACCTCATCAGCACCGAGTTCTCCGAGGACCTGCACTACAAGGTGGACGTGCTGCCCTGGGTCTTCTGCAAGGGCGACTGGAGCCGCTACAACCAGGCGCGGCCCCCCAACAACGGGCGCAAGTGCGAGGAAAACCCCTCCGACGAGGATTACAACAAGCAGTTCGAGGAGGCCAGGGAGTTCTGAGGATCCCCCCCACGTCCCGAATAACCCCCGCCCTGTCCCGCAACCCCCACCCCCGGTCCTGCCCCCGAATGCGAGAAGGGAAACACAGAGACTTTTTTTTTTTTTAAGAGTTTGGCAGGTGGAAGAAGGAAAACCACTGTCTGCTCCGTTAGTCAGACGGTGAAGAGCTTTCGTCAAAACGGAAGCCCGGATTCTAAGCAGGTGGAACGCAGTGCCGGAGATCTCCTGTACGTTATCCGCGTAATTTCATTTCCTGACCCCGTAGCAAAAAATGTAGTTCTCCTGGCCACCGCGATGACAACAAACTGCTGTTTTTCTACTCCTAACATCACAAATCTTTGAATGTTTTCCTTTTCGAGAACTTGTATATAATTCCCATCTGATATGTTATTCAAGTGTCGGCCATCCATCAAAGACAGGGAATATTGTCTTTTCTGTTGTACAAAGGGAAATTGATCCTCCTGTTGGGATTCATCTGTGTCGTATTTCCTGCTTCATGTGGTGTGTGTTTACAGTGTCAACATGGGGTAAAGGAGATTAACATTTTTTTATTTTATTTTTAATTACAAAAAAAAGAATAATGAAAACATATGGACTAATTATGAATGACTCGGCAAGTGTATCGCTTGCAGTAGTGATTGATGCTCGGACTTTAGCATCTGCCTTCTGTTTAGTCCTGCAGACAATCAAAGGGAAGAAAAACAGACCCATCTCGTCCAATGAAAGGGATTCAGTGCAGCGACCAATCACAGCAGCCCCACGAGCTGCCTGCCAACGGAAACTATTTACAGGGACTAAAAGCCATCCACATCGGTAGCGGTGCTTTTTGTATTCAAAGAGTTCAACCTTCTCCAAACCTTGGTTTGGGTATGATATTCAGGTTCCCGTGTACGTTTATAAGCTTGTTTATTTAGCATGCACCAAATGTTACAAATAATATACAATCCTTTTTTATTATTATTATTATGATTATTATTGTTATTATTATTGTCTTTGGGTCTATGCCATTCTTGTCCATGTAAAAAAAACTGCATTATTTTTGTAAAGTATTTATTAAGTTGTAGCTATGCTTCACACGTTGTGTATCCTTTGGTGGTCAGTGTTTGGTTCCAGCAGATGGAAGATGTACTGAGAGACTTATAAGGAATTCATGTTCAAATGAAAGTATTAAATGACGTTAAATCAAATACATTTCCATGTACTAGCTTGCATTTTTTTTGCCTTGTATTCTCACTCGGTCGGTCATTTTATACGTGGGACCTGAGGTTGATCCGATTGTTTTCTCAGCTGTCTTCTGTGTATAGTCGTACAGACTTTTTTTTTACATGAACGATATACATTTACAACACGGCGGAACGTTAATCAAATGTTACGGGCGATCGCCTCTAACGTTTTCCCCCCCACTTCTCGCAGCACCGTGAGAAAGTATTCATCAACAGAAAGGCAATCGCTCTCAATTAAGCCGCCCGAACAGCTGTGGCAGGATGTGTATTAGTTCCATCCCGCGCCGCAGTTGGGACGCCATTGCGCAACCGACTCGTTTTATTTCCCTGCGCGGCTCAGTTTCCCAATCGCTGGCACGAATACATCCTCACATTCCACAACGACTTTTTCAGGCGATGCTCACAGTCAGGTCCGGAATTATTGACACCCTTTGATGAAAATGAGCTGTGTAAATAAACAACACGGATAACGAGCTATATTTCGTGATCAAACATAGGTGAGAACTGTATACTTTTATTCTTATACAATTACTCGCGTTTTTATTTAATTTTTGGGGAGTAATGATATTTTTTAATTCAGAAAAACATAAGTATTAAAATTATTGGCACCACTAAAGATTATTTGAATTAAAACCAAACATTTAAATCTGCAATAAAATTATACTTATTTAAATGCATCCCTCTCTTAAGGAACTGTACTTTGGCCTTCCGTTACTTCCTGTTTCCCTAGGGTATAAAAATGAGGTAACACACATGTAAAATCCCTTTGGCATCCATCGCCACGGGGAAGGCCAAAAAGCTGTCATATCAAACAGATGGTTATTGACCTACACAAGTCAGGTAATGGGTACAAAAAAATACATAAACGGTTAAACACACTACTAACCACTGTCAGGGCAATAATCGAAACATTTAAAACATCTGGAACGGTTGCAAGCTTGCCAGGAAAAGGATGCAAGTGCATGTTGTCCCCACGCACAGTGAGGAAGATGGTGAGGGAGGCAAAGAACAACCCAAGAATCACAGTTCAAGAACTGCAGACTTTCATTCGTTTTGAGGTCAGAGTCTCAAAATCAACTATAAGACGCCAGCTCAATACCAATAGAATCTTTGGCAGGGACGCACGAAGAAAGCCCTTACTGAGAGCAACCAACAAATTCAAACGTCATTGTACCTATGACTGGAAATGGGTGCTATGGTCACATGACACCAAAATGTAACTTTTTGGCCATGTACACCATTAGCATGTTTGGCATCAAAAGATGCATACAAGGAAAAGCACCTCATACCTACCATCAGATATGGTGGTGGATTATCGATTCTTTGGCTTTGTTTTGCTGCCAGTGGTCCAGGGGCTCTTGTTAAGATCAGTGGCATAATGAATTCCACCAAGCGGCAGGACATTTTAGTCAAAAACCTGGTTACCTTTGCCAGGTGGAACTGACCCCAAAAATACCTCAATACAGAAAGGGCTCTGTGAAAACAAAATGTTTTGCAATGGCCATCTCGATCTTTGGATTTAAACCCTATCGAAAACATGTGGTCTGTAATGAAGGAGGGAAGTCCATACGTGCAAACTGAAGGATATCAAGGATCTTGATCGGCTCTGCATGGAGGAATGGTCCAAGATCCCTCCAACTGTGTACTCCAACCTTATTAAACAATATTGAAATAGGCTAAAAACATGGGTGCCAAAACCTTTTTTGGGGGAAATTAATTTATAATTTGAAAAATGTGTTATTTTAATCGATTCCATTGAATCATTAATGAAGTTTTTAAAATATTTTCCACATGTTAGAAAATTACAATATGTCTCAGTTAAGGTACTATTTGTTTTCTACGTTCTTTTTTGATCATTTTAAACCAGGGTGCCAATAATTCTGGACAATCTGCACACACAATAGGGGTTCAGCATTCCTTCCATTCGAGCTACACAAGATGCCCGAGGACACCTACTCCTGCAGGAATTCAGGGCACGCGAAACACCGCCACTCTGCTCAGAAGCGCGTTGGCGCGCCTGTGAACACAGATGCTCTTTAACGCCGGTCCGCGCAGGTTTTTCCGGCTTGTTGTAAAACCAAGGGACGACCGCACTTTCAAAGCAGCTTCCAGCCGTCCCTTTAAAGGCCGTTCTCTGCCGCGCATCAAACAGCCTTTTGGGTTTTTTCCGGCGACGTTATCACACGGTCTGATGGAGAATACGTCTCCTCCCCGTGTGTCATACCCTGTTGCTGCTCGTGGCAAACGGACGGATGCTCAGACCAAGTGCGTTACAATGTTCTGCTTCCTTTCGTTAATTGTTGCCTTTGACAACATTCCTCCCCCCTCCCCTCACATTCCTTGAATATGAGGAAGTAACGGATCTGCCCAGAGCCTCAATCTGACAGACAGAAACAGACCAACATCAGCATAAACAAAAAACTGGATGCTACTTCACTAAGGTGGCTGAAAGGAGACCAGGTTAGCTGAAAATCTCCAGTTTGTGCAACGCATGTTAGTTTGGTTCCTAAAACGTGGTTTGGTTCCTTTACTTTTAACACGATCAATACCATCTTGGCCAGGGCTTATTCGGGGTAACGCATTGGCATTCAATCAGTACAGCACAAGTTTTGTTGTTGTGTTTTTCCTTCTTTCTTGGGAAAAGTAATATTTTATTTGTAATATTTTATTTGTAATATTTTATTTATAATATTTTATTTGTAACATTTGTATCATGACCAAAAAGTGTGTTCATGAGAGAAACCATGAACACTATAATTAAATAATTTTAAATTAATTGCTGTACCTGGGCCCCGGATGGCGAAACGGTAAAGGCGCTTGCCTGGAGTGCAAGTTGCCCACTGTGGCCAGGGCAAGCTCGTAATATGAGGGAATAGATAGTTGATTATAAATAGGGTACAATTGACTACCAAATCTGGAGAGAAAATGTGAAACAAAAACAAACATTTTTTTTTTTTTTTAATAAACAAAATAATAATAATAATTGCTGTACCCAACTGCTGTACTTCAAATAATAGATTTTTAAAATCAGATTTTTGTAATCTGCAAAGAAAATTGAATAAGCCAAGGCTAATTCAAATTAAAATGGAGGGAGGGTTTCAGTTGGCGGGGTCGTCCCCATCTCAGTTACTCCCCCGATCAATCAGGCATCTACAGTCTGCCTGCACCAGCTGCGCATGAAGCGACTGCACAGCTCAGCTGGTGGACATCAGAGTAAAAAGAGTTGGCAGCTGGTAGCGGGCGCTTCAGAGGAGTGTGGAATGTCTGTTTTTTCTGCACAGTAATGGGTCAGGCCTTTGAATATGACTGGCCATGGTAAATATGACGTACAAATAAAAAAAAATTGGTTTAAGAAAATGACCCTGGTTCTTTCACACTGTCCAACAGAAATGCATTTACATACATTGAAAGTAGGCAAATACAGTAGCTAAAGGCAGGGTCTTTGAAGTCAGACGTTTATTATCTGCGTGATAAAAGGGACGTAAAGCAAAAACATTACTTACAGACATCCAGGCGACAGAGGAAGAACAAACTCTAATCAGGAAGATCCACGTTTTTTTTTTTAGTTTTGTTGGTCGGAGAGAAGAGCATATTGATATATATGGCAGGAATGTTTTACAGGCCGGAGTGGGGCTGGCGTTCCTCATATCTATTACCCATCGGCTCCTTTAAGAGCACCTCAGCGCCAGGCCTTAGATTACCGTTTCACAGCCGATCTTTATCTAATCGCTGGTCTGCTGCGGAGGCCCCTCACATCAAAGGAAGGTGCCTTTTTATTCCCCCGCATATGTCAGACCCCGCGCGCGAGTGGCGGCAGACGCTCTTTCTGGGGCAGACTCCACGTGTCTCTCTTTTTCTGGGGGCAGATCTCTAACCCCTTATCCCGGTCACCCACACCACCCTAACCAACCCCCCTGGACCCCGTGCGCCACCCCAAACACACCCGACGCGGATTCCTTGGCCAGAAAGGAGAGGGGGAATCGTAAGGAACCCTGCCTCAGGAGTGAGAGCGCTTCTCACTCGGAGTTTGGCGTCTGAGTTGGGTTTGGCACGCCGAGTTTGGCGCATGCGAGTGGCTGTGTGTGGCGTCTGAGCTACGGTCGACGGCTTGGCGGGTTCCGTCTCGGAGGAAGCGGTTTGGCGGCTTTGTCACCGCCGGTCCCAGAGCTGTGGCAGTGAACTCGCAGTACGAGGGAGAGTACAACTGGCCACTAAAAAGTGTACTTTCTTTTTTTTTTTTTAAATGAATGGGAGGGGAGGGCAGACGAGGGAGCCGGGGTGAGAGCTCTTCCCCTTCAGACACACACCAACTCCTGACGCAGGAGGAGAAGACAGAGAAACAGGGGCCACCACGGGTCAAAGTCAGACAAACGGATAAGCCGTCCTTCACCCAGAGTGCGCGCTCAGGATCCCCGGCGGCCCTCGCTCTTGGCCTCCGTGCGTCGTCTCCCGGTGGGTGGTGCAGCGCGCTTGGGGAAGTGTCTGACCGCAGGGCCGCAGGGCTCTCATTGTGAGGGAGACATGATGAAAAGGTTGCCTTGGCGACCGGGCCCGCGGGATCAGGGGCAGCCTCGCTCGCACGCGGCGGTGTCGGCGCAGAGGCGCCGCAAAGCTCCGCCCTCTTCCTGCGGGACGCCCGTCGGAGACGCGCAGGGGCCCACGGCCCCACACACAGGACAAGCCGCTGCGCTTTCTCTTCAAAGGGGCGAGAGCTGCATTTAAGAATCCTCCAAAACTGACGAAACCCCCTCGATACTGAGAGCAGTAGGGTCTTCAATCCACATGTTGTAGGGCACGATTCCAGAGAAAAACACAGTTCTGGGAGGGGATAGGCTAAAGGGTACTGGGTGAATTTTATTTAGAGCAAAAAATGTGTTGAGAAATAGGAGTTTCAAGAATGACTTCAGAAGCTGGTGTCGTGCGAAGTCTGTGGGCGGCGGAAGCTGCAAGCACGTGCAGGCAGCACACACACACACACAAACCACACACAATTTCAAGATTAGTTGTTGCAAGGTGATTTCAGGACAAAGGAAGGGAAAGTAAGGAGAGGGTATGAGCAGGTGACAGTAGCGCTTGAATTTAACGTGAAATGTGTAAAAAAATCCATGCGCATATGTGATCACATGCGAATACCTGTGAATTAAAAACGGCAGTGTGTTCTCACGTGATAAAAGCACGGGACAGTAGCTGGTGAACATGTGGCAACGTCTGGCGCACACGTGAGTCACACGTGAAAAACACACATGATTGACATGTGCAGAATCCGTGTGATTTTTTTCCGTAATCAGCTTGCGTGGGACAAGCTTGTGCCACATGACATAAACAATAAGTTCTGTGTTGCTATTTTAATTTGGGGGAGATATCTATAACATACACTCACATAAGCTCACGTTTAAATGCATAGTTTTTTTGCACGTCACGTAACAGGAATATTGTGGCACTCATTTGTGGCAGCAGGCTAGGCTAGCCACGTGGCTAACTGCTAATTTGGGTCATTGTTCCAGTACGTACAGTCATATCTGTCCCCCCCCAATAATTTGTAGATATAAAACTACCCCTTACATTATGTCCCCCAAAAATATTTTACGCTCTTGATCCAGTAGGAATCACAGTAATTCAGTTGTGCACTATTTCCTAAGACAAAACTATGGCTATACAGCACCTGAATTGGGATATTCATCAACATACAAGTCCATCCAGGAGCACAATAATTGTTCTCCAATGTTGTTTTTTTTGTTTGTTTTTTTTCTTTCTGGTATCTGGTGCCCAAATATGTGTCTTGAGTAAACACACGTGCACATTATCAGAAAACCCGTAACTGTGACAGTATAAGCCCCTCTGATATTCTTTGACAAAACTGACATACGGTACGTCTGACGCCACCTCCTGCTACCTTCAGAAGGATCACCTTTTCAGACAAAACCTGGGTTCCATTAGGCCGGATCTTTCTGGAAACTGCACTCTGGAAACTGCATCTAGGCTGCATCGGCTCTTTTCCGTAAACTGACCGGTCCTTGCGGATTGTATATTTAACTTCAGGGCATTACGGGCATTAGCTAAATGGTTTAAGTAATCGCGATTTGTATTCGGTGAGAGGCAAGTGGCCGCGGTTTGCTCAAAGTCGACGGCGTCAGGCTATTTCTGGCGTCGACTGTTGACGTGTGACAAAAGCGGCAATGTCCCGGGGGAGCGAGGGCTGGTGGGGGGGGGGGGATGAGGGGCAGTTTTCGGGGGTTAGGAGGTGCAGGTTTTTTGTTTAACTCGGGCTGGAAGGTTGTGCCGACATGATTTACACTGACAGGGGCCTTCGACATCTGAGAAGAGCAAGGCGAAGGAGGGCGGGACCCCGGCCCTTTTGATCTTTCTCTTTTGCGCCCGCGGTCTGGTTTGAATTTAGGGTCCTGCTGAACGTGAAACATTTGATATACCCCGAGTGGCACGGGCTCCATGTTAGAGATGCACTAGCCCCTCGGAGCCCAGGCCAGCTTCCCGGAGAAAGTCAAACAGAATCAGCGGACGCAACGCTGCGCTGAAAGTGACACTCGGTCCCGACGGGCCCAGACGCTGAAAGGCTATCGGCCCGCGGTGTCCTTAATTGCGGTTCCACTGGAATGTGGGACGGGGGGACAGACAGCTGACATCAATAGCAGCGGTACGCTCACATTGGCAGTCGGGAGTTTCAGACATCAGGTTTGACTACATCACACAAGTAAAGGTATATTTAGGGTACGGTTTTGTTCCTCGGGGTACAAATGTGTTCCTAGTACCTTCAAAGGTACACATATGATCCTTCATGACGCTGTTTTGTACCTTTTCCCAGTGAAAAGGTACAAACTGAGGAAAGGTACAGATATGTACCCAGGTAGGGTAATGAATCTTTATTCAAACTGGCAGACATTTTGGAAAATGAGGCTTGCAGCATTCTTTGTTTCTTGCAAGTGTACAATTGTGTTCTTCTGACTAAAGGTACAATTCAGTACCCTGCTGCCATACCCTACTACCATGGGGTACTGCCATAGTCTAAATAATTTGTATCTTAATAGGTACAACATGGTACCTTTTTTATCTGAGACTGTACACTCCTAAAGGATGTTTTTTTAAACTTGGAACGCGCGTGGAATGAGACACCTGAAGAGACTCCTGGGATGTCCTCTGAACACGATTATTGAATAATACAATCATCTAACACGATAAAACACAGCAATGACAAAGAGGCGTCTTTATTTAAAACAGATGACTCGAGCTGTATGCCTCTATTGCACATCCCCTGAGGAGCATTGCATCCGACCCCACAGCTGATACAATTTAGAGATCTGTTTTGTCACATCACTGTGACATCCTGTTCTGGTAATTGCTCTTGACGTTTCAGTTTGAATCAACCTTAAATGCATTTAACTGCATTACATTTATAAGAGTCTGGAGATTAACGAGCAGCAATACAGGGAGCCAAAATAAAGGAAACACGTGAGTAAGTGAAGGGTTCTGGCGGCTCTGTTATGGCGTGGGGTGCATTTTCCTGGCGTGGTTTAGGTCCACTCAACCCAAGGCAAGGTGAGGTAAACGGCAATAAATACAAAGCCATTCTGATTGATCACCTTCATCCCATGGTAAAGCATTTCTGTGTGGCACGAGAGGTCACTGAATGGTTTCATGAGCATGGAAACAATGTAAACCATATGCCATGGCCATCTCAGTCACCAGATCTCAACCCAATCGAACACTTATGGGAGATTCTGGAGCGGCGCCCGAGACAGCGTTTTCCACCACCATCAACAAAGCGCTGAATTATGGAATTTCTTGCGGAAGTATCGCGTTGCATCCCTCCAACAGAGCTCCAGACACGTACAGAACCTACGCCAAGGTGCGCTGAAGCTGTTCTGGCAGTACGCGGTGGCCCAACGCCCTATTAAGACACTATTTATGTTGGCGTTTCCTTTATTTTGGCAGTCACCCGCACCCTTCTGATCTTTACCATGTGATTATTCTTTCTCCGCACCTCCTGCACCACAAAGGGACTCATCGCGAGATGACTCAGTGCTCAGCCCGTGGTGTCGACTTACTGTTGACATCCCGGAATGATAAAGCCTGATGCAGAGAACCGCTTCAATATGGCGCGCGCGAAAGCACAAAGGCGGCCCTCAAAACGTCGCTGCATTCTTTGGAATTGTCTCTTGGAGACATATGCAAACAGCAACAGATGGCCTCTGCACTTTAGGCACTTTTCAATGTTCCAGAAAAAATCAACAACACATGAGTGGGAAAAAAACCGAAAAGAACACAAACACACACATTTCAGGGGCAAGACGAAGGCCATCGTAAAGCTGCCAATTGCCTTTAATTTGATGGATTAAATCATTTGCATTTTTTCCTCTATTTTAGTCTTTTTTCCCTTCTTTCTTTGGTTTAGGTCTGTTTTGCTCTAGGTTAGTGTCCAGTGTGCCACTTATTTCAGGGCTATAAATCTATGGCAGGCCACATTCGAGATTATATGATGGGTAGAAGCCAGAGACTGAGAAGCAGACGGACGTAATTGTCCCTCTTTCTGTCTGCGCCTCAGAAACAAGAACTGCTCCGCAAAATAGAGGGGTTTACTTCAATTTGAAGACATTCATCTTACAAAAAAAAAATGAACTCGCATTTCTTGCCAAAGAGTTTTATATTTTTCTTTCAATCTGAATTACCAAGGTAACTGGTGCGTATATAGGCATTCTGGCTTTTTAACTTTCCTTACTATTACTTATTATCCTATTAGAAAATATATTATCTGTATGTTCCACATGGGGGTACTCAAAGTCATATTAGGTCAGGTGGTACTCTATGGTCACCAGATTGGACTTTTCTTTAGCATTTAAAAAAAAAAATGTTTAAAAATATTCACCCACCAGTAAGAAGAAAAGTCATTACATTTTACACGACATGTCTGAGATGTTTTTATGTTGTCAAAAATGGAAAACAAATATCAAGGTTATGAAAATGAATTTTCACTGAAAGCTTAATGTAATGAAAAAATATCACAACCGGCAAGCATTATTTATGCAGTTTCAGATGTTTTGACAGACATTAAATTACTTGAACCTTTGAGCTGATTCCTATTAAACTGGTTGTGAATTATCTGTATGACTGGTTTTATTAAGCTTGTTTGAAATGAACCACTGAATGGAATCAAATGCCAACATGCATTCCATGCAAATGAGACCTAACATTATAACCAACGGCTTCTGTGGCAGAGATACGTGGGCAGCTATTCACATTGTGGTTACTGGAAGGAATCTTCACCTGAAAGCAGCTTAAGAGGGACTTTAAAAACCTGGAGACTGCTTTATCCTTATTTCAGCAAGAACACCTACTTGTTGGACTAGACAAGAAAATAGAGAAGCCTACTTATTCAATACTTTTTGTGTATGTATCCTTGCTTACTCCTCAAAAAATTTTTTTTTACTAACCTTTTCCTTCCCAGTGTTACAGGTATGGTATGCAGCTGCCTACAAGGATCTATCTATCGCTGTATTACTGCACTGATCTCATGCGCAAACTATGATTGTTCCTACTATGTATTAATGCACATCTTGTAAGTCGCTCTGGATAAGAGCTAAATGCTTAAAATGTTTTTTTAAAAAAAGTTAAATCAGACAAAATCAGGAATTGGGATTGGGGTGGGGAGGGGGGTTCTAACCTGCCCGTGTAGTAATGAAGGACAGGAGACTGGTCAACGTGGCTCTCCAGTGGACACGCCCCTTTCTCAACGGCCAATGAAAGGTGAGTCTCTGGCAAAATTGAGGACACCCCTGTTGTTTAGTGCCGGGAGGAGGGATAGGGGGTGGAGGGGGGCAAACACAGCTGCTGGGACTGAGGGTGAGGTAACCCCCCCAACCCCCTCGGGATCAAAGCCACCCCCGCTTCCCTCAGGCCCATAATTGGGCGGGTGCTTAGCGCTTCATCAGAGGGAAAGCAGGCCCCCAGGGGGCCACGTAAACCGCCGGCCGCCAGGCCCACACTGACCAGGAAGAGAAATGGACCTGACATCGCTGCGGCACTAAGAGGTGTAATCTTTGTCTTTGGGTTTCGTTTTTCTGTCTGTTTTTTTTAGCTTTTTTTTTTTTTTTTTAAAGGTTTTTTTAGGGTTGAACTCTGGCCTTTTGGCACGCAGGGGGATAGCTATCACCACCATGGGACAATGGCCAACAAAGACCAGGAGACACATGGCAACACTCAGAGGAAAATTACACCCAAATTGTTTCCTTTCTCCCACTGTTTTTCCTCCTGTCTTTTCGGGGGGCTGGCCTCGGCGAACGGGGCGGCGGGAGGGAGGGGAGGGAGACGGAGGATTTGATCGATCGAGAAAGCGAGCGCAAAAAAATCGAATTAGAAAGCACGCGGGGAGATGACAAGATAATGGCTTTCCTTTTTTTTGCGTGTGTTTAATTTGGGGCTGGTCTTTGTACTCGTCTCTTTGTACTTGCGAGGGTATATGAAAAGCAGCTATCAAAGGGAAGACTTCGCTAGGATGCTGTGCGATCCGAGTATCTTCCATTACCGCGCGTATCTGAGTACAGCCGTCTCGTTTCTGTACACCGGAAAATCAGTTACATGGGCGGGAGAAGGAGGATACTTGCTGAAATTTCTTATGCTAGAATCCGGACGGCGTGGCCCTTCACTGTGATCAGCTTATTTCACAACACTAGGTGCCTATTAAAACTGGCTCTATTATTTTTATATAATGGGAAAAGCGCTGAAACCACCCAGACCTCCGTCAGCCACCTGGCCAGCCTTCCTGCTCTGCTGGGAAATCGCACCAGCCCAGGATCAAACGCTCACACTCAGCCCAATACAAAACACCGAGCAAAGATTCCCGTAGTCAATCCTCAATAACACACACGCACACACAGTGAAGTTCAATGATGAGTCTAGACCTCACGATTATGGATTCTGACCTTTTAATGGCATGTCTGTGACAGAGTTCGGACTTATGAGCTAGGACAGCAACGTCCCCCCGCGGAAGGTGACATCACCCCCCCTGGAGCCTGTATTACAGTGTCATTGGTCATTAGCTCAGGGAGCCAATCACAACCACCGCTGTGTGCATGGACGGCAAAGGGCCACGGTTCGATCCTCGTACCAGATACACCCTTGACACAGAAGCAGCGGTCCCCGAATGACCTGGCGAAAAGCAGAATAAAGAAACAGGGCATTAAACATGAAGGAAGTTGAGCGAGAACTCGAGGGGGGATCTTCAAAATGCCATTGCACAAGGACACCCGACCCAAGCCAGAGCTACTCCGAAGCTGTCTGTCCAGAGCATTAGCTAGGCCGCCAAATAAAACAAACCCCGCTAAGGTTTGCGGTGTTGTGTAACCAGCTTGTGCGCTACATTTTTGTATTTATGTGCATTTAGGGCTTTATTTGCAGTTTAGCGAACAGGAGCGTTCTGCCCCGTCTCACTTTCTCTGCCGAGTGCTTTTTCCTAGGCTGGTCGCCTTCCACGGGTTACGAGCGCAGACGAAACGCTCTAATTTGAGCTCCATTAATTCCGCTGGAAACGATTTTAAAGATCTGGAAAGGTCACCCCTTTTATCCGAATTAACGGAAGGAATTTTCACGTGATTGAAATTAACGCAGAGGGAAAGAAGAAAAAAGCAAGAGCAACAACCAAAAACTATAACTGTGGCAACACAAATGTTTATATGAAGCCGAGCATAGCCAGGAAAGTTAGTTTGGCACGTCATTTAAATACAAATGTGATAATTCGCTTAATCTAAGCACCATATCTGTATTATACTATTGTTACTGTAGTATAATATAATAATAACCATTAGTCTAGCTAGTGTCTCAGGTTAGCCCTGTCATGACAAATTGGGGGCGACAACCGATTACTTGCTGACTTGCTTTGGTTTTCCTTAGGACAATACCTATTTTTTATATTTCAAGTCAACCATCTCCTGTCCTGGTTTCCTGTCCTGCGGTGGGACTAGTTGTTAGCACACCGATCGTATGGCTACAATACCAATAAATTCAGATGTACGCTGCTTCTGCCCTCAAAACCCTCAGTGTGTGACTCTTATGTTTGTAGCTCCTGAACTAAAGTCTGCTTGAACCCCTCATAGTTTAACTTCCTGTTGAGATAGAATTTATGCCTCTACATGAACACAGCTGTAAACATCGGTTAGTAGTTTCGCTCCCTGCTGGTCATTTCAAGGCTTCATTTAATTAACTCCAGATTATCAGTTTAATCACAAATGGTCTCGGCGTAAACCTCTGGATTTCCAAGTGGAAACTGGAAAATGTCCACAAACGTTTAATTCGCATGGCTCTTCTATCAACATTCTGGAGCGCCATCACACGAAACGCCGCTTTATCGCTAGATTGATAATGTGCACGCACACTTTGATAATCCACGACTGTCGGTGTCGACACCGTGCCGTTTTGCAGTCTCGTCAGCGCAACTGCGCACAATGCACAGCAGCACGCGCTGAAAACGCATTGTGTGAGGGGGCGGTGTAGTACAGTGGCTAGGGAACAGGACTTGTGACCCCGAGGTTGCAGGTTTGATTCCCAGGCATTGCCGTTGTACCCTTGAGCAAAGGTAACCTGAGTTCATTTTACATTTGACATTTTAAGCATTTAGCAGACGCTCTTATGCAGAGCGGCTTACAAGATGTGCCTTAATACAGAGTTGCTTCAGTAAATACCACATGCATAAATGGATTGTATGTGAAGAAATATAAACTGTGTAAGTCGCTCTGGATAAGAGGGTCTTCTAAATGTAAAGTAGGGAGAATGGTACCTGACGGTGCAACGTGTAAAGCACTGACAAAACCCAAAGCAAGTGTCATAAACGTTCCTATAAAACTCTGGTCTGAATCCCCTGCCATAGCTTCTGCCTACAGTCTTGCTCGGCACAGAGAAATGCGTGCACTGCTTCTGAATGAATGAATAAGTGACTGGCAGACGCACTAGTGGAGATAAAGCACCAGGCGCTGCCAAGAGGGGAGGCAGACAACACGGGAGCATCTTGGGAGTGAGCGTGGATCTCGGAGGAAAGGATCGCAGGAGTTTAGCTTCTTGTGTTACCCAGCTTTGCGTCTGACAGGGCTATACTCTGATCCTGTTACCACGGGAACGCACACACTCGTTTTTTGAGTAGAGGGCTCAGAATCGGTGGTCCCTCGCGCGTTCGACCGGGACGAGTCCTGTGACCAAGAGAGCGATCGTCAATCGCGACGATATCGCACCAGGCGCCATGAAACAGACAAATTGCTCTCTGCCTCATTTCTTTGCCTTAACGCGATCATGGCTGTTTCTCGAGACAGATTGTAACATCTTTCGCCTTCCAAATAAGAAATAAAAAAATTTAAAAAAATGTTGGAACACGGAAAAAAGCTGAGGTTTCTTTAAAGAGCTGTGGGGCTGGAGCCTTGGCAGCCTCGCAATGTAAACACAGGTGAAGCTGGCTCTGCTTCTCTCCCCTCGCCGCCTTGATAGGCACGCTTTAATGAGAGCTGGCTTTGCCAAACTTTTTTTTTTTTTTAATGTGAGGACTGTTTATTTGTGCTGCCACACCTTCGCGGGTTTCTACATCCACCTGAGGCCGCTCCACATCCGTCACCTTTCACCTGAGCCTGCTCCATATACACCTGAGCCTGCTCCTCCACACACACCACTATTTACCTGAGCCTGCTCCACATACACCTGAGCCTGCTCCTCCACATACACCACCTTCCACCTGAGCCCGCTCCACATACACCTGAGCCTGCTCCTCCACATACACCACCTTCCACCTGAGCCCGCTCCACATACACCACCTTCCACCTGAGCCCGGTCCACATACACCACCTTCCACCTGAGCCCGGTCCACATACACCACCTTCCACCTGAGCCCGGTCCACATACACCACCTTCCACCTGAGCCCGGTCCACATACACCACCTTCCACCTGAGCCCGGTCCACATACACCACCTTCCACCTGAGCCTGCTCCACATACACCACCTTCCACCTGAGCCCGCTCCACATACACCACCTTTCTGGCCCGGTCCGCAGCCACGCTTAGCAACCAGATGGAATACAAAAAACAGGTCTGGGAGAGAAAGTGAGAAAGAGAGATAAAGACAGAGAGAGAGAGCGAGAGAAAGAGACAACAGAGTATGAGAGAATGTGAGAGAGAGAGAGAGAGAGAGAGAGAGAGAGAGAGGGGGGGAGAGAGAGAGTGAGGGAGAGGGAGAGAGTGAGGGAGAGAGGGGGAGAGAGAGAGAGAGAGAGAGAGAGAGATAGAAAGAGTGACAGGGAGAGGTAGAGTGAGAGAAAGAGAGAGGGAGAGAGAGATAGGGAGAGACAGAGAGACAGAGAGAGAGTGCAAGAAAGAGAGAGAGACAGAGAGTACGAGAGAAAGAGAGAGAAGAGAGAGAGGTTTCAGAAACAGAAAATGCATCCTACTCACTCCCCCTTGGCCTGTCAGCCATCATTGAGAGGACTTACCTGTCAAGCCCTCAGCCCGCATGAACCTGAAGGTGCAGTCCTGGACGTGATTGAGCGAGACAGATGTGCACAGAGAGCAGGTGGGAAATGCTATTTTGGCTCCTCCACTGGAATCGAATGGGTCCTCTCGAAACGCCGTGCGATGTTCAAACGCAGAACACCTCGTTTAACGGCTGGACTCGAAATTAACGCGCCGGGCCCTCTAATGAGGGCTGAGGGGAACGGTTTATGGTCTCATACCTTTAGCTCAACAACAGAGCTATAAAAATAAAGTTATTATTTCTGCAGGCTCGCCAAAATGAATTTGATCTTAACCCTGTTGTTTTCCGAGGGGCGATATTTTTCGCAAGGGATTAGCTATATGTGTATGTTCGCAAAACAAAACAAACAAAAAAAACCCGACAAGACATGTT
>JAINUG010000129.1:522500-610000 GCA_029706075.1 Aldrovandia affinis
GAAGGGCTTTTGTTTAGTTTGGGATTAAAGGAACATGAAAACTTTATGCAGAATCGCTGCTACGAGCTTTTGTGTTTATGCTTAGGTGAGTGTGGAGGGAGTCTTGCTTAGGGTTCCCTTAAGTAGAAAGGGTGTTTATCGGACGGAAATGATCTATGGCGAGGAATTTATCTCAAGAGAACTGGTCAAGAAACCCATAATATCACTCAGTGGCAAATTAAAGGCAAATTTAAATAATTGAAATAACTTGGAGAACGAATGGCTGCTGTAAAAAAAAAAAAAAATCCTTCGTTGACATTTTGCATTGGCCAGTGAACATAAGCGCCAGACCATCATTTACACTGAAGGGCACAGTGGTTGATTTATAGGCCTTGTGCACCATAAATGCATTAACGTACAGCCTTTACCACGCTCACGGTTTTAGCTGTCCAAATAACACTTAGAGCGTGTCACCTTCAGTAATTTGACCATTGTTTTATTTATGTTAAATGTCAACCTTTGTGAAAGATGTTCTCGCAGTAATTACCTCAGAACGGGGTTTGTTTTTCCAAGGGAAGCAAATGTGTGAGAATTGGGCAGCTTTCTGCTGCGCCGCGTTTAGCGCGGAGGAATCACAAAGCACATTTCTGTGGGCTCTAAAGAAAACACTGAAGTGCTTCGGTAAAGAGAAGAGTGTTCTGGGACCGGAGGCGAAGGCACGACAACGATGGGAGACACGATATATATGAAGCACTCCTGAAGTCGCTCACATACGCAAACGTGCGCGTGGGTGTAAGACCACAGCATTCCCAGGAACATGCTAACCAAATAGTAGACTGAAAGATGCTTAATTAAGGTTCTTTTAAAACTTATTTTAATTTGAGTGCCTTGAGGTTTGTACAAAGAAAGAATGGTAAAGAGAAAAGAGAGAGAATACTCTAAAATAAAATAAAAATATCACCCCCCTGCCTAAATTCCATGAAATGAATGAACAACACACACTGTCAGTGTTACTAGGTGACGAACAGGTTGGCGCTACCTGCCCAGCCCATAGCAGATTTCCACAGCCTGAGAGACGCCGAGTGGCCAAGTTCTGCACATGAGGCAAGCACATAAAACAAACACGCTAATGTGTTCATTGTTAGCTTTGAAATAAATATTGTTTATAACATACAATTTATGGATTTCTAATATCAATCAGATGAGCATGTCTGTTACCATCCTTGTTACTATTCATTTGTTGTTGTTGTTGTGTTGCTATTTTAGCGATATTCTATTTTAAATGATTTGCTTTGGCAATATGATACCGTGCATCGCCGTGCCAATAAAGCACATCTGAATCGGAGAGAGAGAGAGAGAGAGAGAGAGAGAGTGAGAGATTTGCACTTTTGTAGAAGCTGAGGAGTGACACACATGACAATGTTTTTACCCTTCAAAAGAAAGCAACAACTGGCTGACAGCTGTTGGAACAAGCACGGTTTCTTTTGAAGCGGGGCCATCAACAACAGATCAGGAGAATACGAGAACGCTCGGAAAAAGCGGAGTTCACGGGTCCACGAGAGTACATGTACAGAGTACTAAGTTATTTGGTCACAGCTAATGGAGCGAGGGTGGTGAGACTCCAGACATGCTTTGTGATCTGTTTGGTGGGTTTTATTGAACTCCTGGTTTAATTCAATTAATGGCAAAGCGCAGACCTGAACCTGCACCTATAGGGCCCATCCCAGAGGCCGTACCTGCCGTTGTTTGACATGAAGTTTTGTACATTTGGGAGGTTGAACATATGATGGACTCCTGAAGGTTTATGTCCTTAATCCTAATTCTAATCCTTCTTCTCATTACCCTGTATCCTGCCTTATTGTTACTTTAGTTTTTTTAGCTTGGAAAGCCTCCTTATTTTTGCCTTCATCAACTCTTTGAACTCTCTTTGAATGAAAAACAGAAACCTCTCAGAAACTGCCCCCTAATACAGACTGCTTTATTTCAATCTACCATCCATTGGCTTGGATGTCTTCGTAGGCTTGGTGACTTGGTGAATAGTGAAGTGTATGCCATGAAGAATGTATTTGAAGCCAGTGTGCACCATGCAGAAATATGAACGTGGGATTTCATATTCCTGCTAACCTCACACCTGACACCAGTGGCATATGTGGGGTGGGGAAAAAACACACAAAGTGAACTTGATAGCTCATTCACACAAAATGGAAGCGGAGAGATCTTTTTATCTTTTAAAGCGCGCTGAATTTATTCATGGGGAAAACGTGTTTCCCGTCAACTCCTGCAAGTGTCCCGTCACAAAGGGTATAAATACATTCTCGATAGAAGAACTGAGGGAAAAATATGATCTGCACGCAAATGCTGGGATTGTTTCTTTTGAGGAGATTTAGCCTGACTTCTCAGGCCTCGTTCGGTACACGTGAAGGGATGAAACGCTGGTGTGTGGCAGGATGAAACGGGGACGTACTTTGACACCTTGGGCTGAGAAAGCAGCACAGATGGGGGGACATAAATCAACTCACATCTAGGCAAAACATAAAATGGCCGTGATTTAAACAAGGTTAATTGCTGTACGTATGCTCGAGATTAACACTTCTGCCTGGGCCTGAATGAAAGGCTCTGGGAATTTATGGGAGGGAAACAAACAGGATGTCCAGGTTCGTCCTGTCACTCTTTCACTCTAAGTAATACAAATATAATGCAATGGAGGCCCCAATCCATTGTTCCATAATAACTACATTCACATCCACAGCATGATGTGCATATTACTCTATTGCACATACAGGTAATGGCCACAATAAAGGAAACACTTGAGTAAGTGAATTGGGGTGCATTTTCCTGGCTTGGTTTCGGTCCACTCAACCCCTTAAAGGGCAAGGCAAACGCCAAAAAATACAAAGCCATTCTGAGTGATCACTTTCATCCTGTGGTGAAGCATTTCTATCCTGATGGGAGTGGACTCTCCTAGGATGACATTACCCCCATCCACAGGGCACGAGTGGTCACCGAATGGTTTTATGAGCATGAAAACGATGCAAACCATATGCCATGGTCGTCTGAGTCACCAGATCTAAACCCAATTGAACACTTATGGGAGATTCTGGAGCGGCGCCCGAGACAGCACTTTCCAAATGATGGAATTTCTCATGGAAGACTGGTGTTGCATCCATACAATAGAGTTGTATAGAGGGAACACAGAGTAGAATGCAATTGTGAAAGCCTGTCTTCTTGTGTGTGGGTTTTAATCATGGTTAAGGCTATAACAACATTTCTGATTATGATACCAAAGAGAGGTATCCTGGATTCCTTAAATCACCTGTGGTCCATCCTCTTAACCCACCTGAATCAGGCAAAAGGTAGCCTAAAACCCCTCTAAAGAATTCCCTCCAGTAAAGAGGTTTTTATATTACTACAAAGGAGTCTAATAAATAGGGATCTGATCAAATCAACAAGAGAATAGGGATAGTGCTCTGGGTAGTATGGTTTCATGTTAAATGTGATAAGAACTGAGGTAAAGTCCACCTACAAACTGCAATAGAAGGGGATTCTTTTTCAGGTGAACGAATGTAGTAATCCTGTGGTGAGCCAGTAATCACGCCGACGGCCTGTTTTGGCAGTGAAGCGTCACCCTAAATCCCAAATTTGATACCAGTGTGTAAAAACACAGACCACCCATTTTGAAAACCACAGCATAACGTTCTCCATGGATTTGCGTTCTACTCCGATGGTTAACCCAGCTTGGCCATGAGCACTGCAACTCCCTTCTGTTCCAACTGCGGCAATAACCAAAATCAATCATGGACTGAATATTTCTTTCATTTTATTTAACTTTGCTTTATATTGTACATTTCACTCTGTCCTGTCCTCCATCTGCTTGTTTGTAAAAAAAAAAAGAAGTTTTATCTTGAACCGATCAGAAGGCATCATTGCAGGCCAGTGGAAAATTAAGCCAGTTTAATTTTCCTATTTCCTGGAAATTAAAGGTGGAAAGAACTGGCCCGCCATTCAAAGGCATTTTGCGCAAGTCTGCTGCAGACTTTGGAAGGCGCATCAAAGTTCCAATTAAGATGAAGAACACCTGAAACGATGAAGGAGCGAACCTCACGAAATGTTGGCGGCCATGTTGCGTGCTTTAAGGTCTGGGTCTGGGAGCAGCGATCAGCGCGTGGTTTCGGTGTGTCGATGCAATCCGGTATCGGGTTTGTGAATCAGATGTGATCCATCCATTCTTGAGTTTAGGTCCAGAGTGTTCTCACCTAGTTCATTCATTTCAAATATTTAATGTATTTCAAATACAAATGTGTCTTTATGCAGGTAAAATCCATACCCATTTACTATATATATATATATACAGTATATATATATACTATACATATATTGGTTTATATTGGCCCTTTTTGGCATGGGGCAGTTGTGATCCTCATCTGGTGAATAAATGGGTAGCCTAAACGTTTTCTTGAAAATATGTGCCCTGTTGCTTATTTTTAACACAATTTATCTGTTTTTAGCATGCTATACTTTTGTTTTTATTCCCCACAGTTGTTTTTTGTAAGGAAAGGTAATTAAATAAAGGCACATATGGCCAGAACCAAACTGACCTTTAATTAATAGCAGGTGAAGCGTAGCGTGTGGCTTGGACGGTCAGCGTACAGTAGTGCCCATTTCCAGACATGTGCCTGCAACCACTCAGGCGTTCCACAGAGAAATTCCTTTGAGCATCAAAGCAGGTGGGGGAAAAGGTACTGGTCAGATCAGGGCATGCTTTGCCAATATGGCAACCTCTGATCTTCGGAATCTCTCTCACTCTCTCTCTCTCTCTCTCTCTCTCTCTCTCGCCCTGCGGCGATGATTCCCATCTGTTCACGAGCCTGTCGGAGGGGGTGAAAAAAATAAATTAAAATGGCCGCCAAAGTGCAGCTCTGCCAGAGTGAAGTTTTCCAGCGGCAGTGACCAGTCATGTGATCAGGTCAGCCCGGCCCTGGTATCTGTTCAGTGTCAAGGACAGCAGCCCTCAACACTAGGGGTCACCTGAGTGCCCAGTCTTTGACCTATAGCTCCAGGGCTCTCTAAAAAAAGACTGGATATGCTACAATGTGCAGCTACAGTTTCATGCTAAATGGCAAAGCTCTGCTTCCTCTCTCACACAAATGGTAGAGGGTCCGCAGTGCTGAAATACTGCATGAGAGCCATCTGCCCACAACGCAAAAATGGTGGATGTTGGCTATGGTCAAGCAACTGTGCCTTGGTACAAAAAAGAGACCTATGTGAGTTTGGCTATTAGTAATGCCAAACCAAACAAATGCATTGCATTATTTCTTTTAAAAAAAAATCGAATTAACAACAACACATTTTAGTAATGAAAGTCTGGTTGGTTTTAATGCATAATTGGTTGGAGCTGGTAATGTGTATATCAAAATGTTGCATTTTACATTCTGTGAGCATTGTCTCTAAGACACAATGTTCTGTCCACAAGCCCAACGGTACTAATATCTTGTTTAGTTCATGCCATACAAATCAATGAATCTGTCTGTCTCTCTCTCTCTCTTTCTCTCATTCTCTCTCGGTCTTTCTTTCTCTCTCTCTCTCTCTCTCTCTCTCTCTCTCTCTCTCTCTCTCTCTCTCTCTCTCTCATTCTCTCTCTGTCTTTCTCTCTCTCTCTCTCTCTCTCTTACTCTCACTCTCTGTCATTAAATCTGTTTCTGAAGTTACTGGAACAGCACCTGGACTTGATGTTTCACGAAGCAAATGTACTTAATTGACAACACATCGTAGATCTTGGCCAGAACTTCCCTATAATATCTTGAGCCAATTGCTGAGTACATATTTTTAAAGTGAAAAACAATTTTCTGCTTTGATTTTCATTTGTGCAAAAGAAACGAACCTGAGACATTCCTCTCCCACTCAAACATGCCCAAACCAACAAAGCTATTATGCATTTAAGCGCATTTATATGAAGCATGTGGTTGTCTACCATATATTTCAAAATATTTCAAAACCCCTGAATATTATAGCTGAGACCTTTGGATGTCTACTTCATCTTTAAATAACCTGTAAATGGTATTTTTTTTGTCTATAGTTGATATTACAGCACCTGAGCATTTAAGGTGAAGCAGACATTTCAGACAGACAGCAGACAAGTTTTCAAGTAGGCTACCAGACGGAATCTAACTCCATCTTAACGCGCAAAGTTGACCTGCTTTGTGAATACGGGCTTTAACGCTGAAAGCAACATTCAGCCAGAACACGTTGGAATCGGGGTCTTGAGTGCACGGCCACTCTCCGCAAACCAGTAAACACCAAGGAAAAAAAGAAGTGGCTCTAACTTTCGACTTCAATAATGCACAATGCCATTTAATGCAGGAATTCAGAACTGGGAACCAACCGACCGCAGCAACAAAAACAACAACAACAAAAAGCGCGTGCAGAAAGAACACTCAAGACAGCCTCTGAAAGACGGTTCAGGCTTATAAAGAATAGAGTGCCTGGAATTGTATTGTTAAAAAGGGAAGAAAAAAACCAGTGCGGCGGAGAGACTTTTTACAAGCGGACACCTTGTAAAAAAGCGCCGTCTCCTCTCCGCGAAGTGCTCGCACAGAGCTAAGACGGCATTTCCCCGAGGGCTACGCCACGTCAGTGCACTTCCACAACTCGCAAAGCGCCTGGTAACGGCACGCTTTGTTCGTGGAAACAGTGCGGGAGAGAAAAGCGCTAATGGCGAGAAGCGTCGCCCTGGCCTCAGCTCCTTATTCCTCACTTTGTGAGGTCCTGTCCGTGTAACCGAAGCCACGGATTTGAGGGGTGGGCGGGACCTGGAAGGCGAGGCTGGTCTGCAAGATCGCACAACTGGAACAGAAACACACCTGCTTGCCCTGATTAGTCAGAAGAACGTAATTGTACCCTTGCGAGAAAAAAACTATGTTGCTTGCAGAACAAGCCTCTTTTCATTCCAACATGGCTGCCAGCGTGAATAAGGATTCATTACCCTATCTGGGTACTTATCTGTACCTTTCCTCAATTTGTACCTTTTTCACTGGGAAAAGATACAAAACCGTATCATGAATGATCTTATGTGTACCTTTGAAGGTACAATGAACACATTTGTATCACGAGGAACAAAAATGTACCCTAATTCTACCTTTATTTTTAAGAGTGGGGAATCTTTCTGTCCCATACTAAAAACCTACTTGGGTAGGTCAATTAAGAGCTTACACCTGAAATTTGCTTACCTCCACGTCATCTTCAGCATTGGTGTTGCTGCACAACATTATTATAATTAGATTCAACCAATAACCAACATATTTAATATAAATAAATCGAGGGGGAATTGACTTATTTTAATTTTTAAATCACTTTGCCAAAATAAGGTTTTTATTTGATTATTTCGGTGGTGGTATTGGCGGTGCAGGGGATAGCACTGTCGCCACACAGCAAGAAGGTCCTGGGTTTGAATCCCAGCCTTGCTGTGTGGAGTTTGCATGTTCTCCCCGTGTCCGCGTGGGATTCTTCTGAATGGTGGTGGTATTCTCACAACTATACTGGCTATACTACCTCCATACTACCCCCTAAAAATGGCTACTGCCCTATATATAATAAAAAATGTTGCAGAGAATGTAGTAGCTCACGGTCCCATAACTCCACTTTTAGTCCCCCTGTCACCGCTCAGCTCAGTGGGCAGAAGGCAAGCTTTAAAGTCTGCCTTCCCCAGAGCCTTCAGCCTTGAACAAGGCCCCGGAGAAGGCAGGTGGGCCTTGGGACTGAGCTCCTCCAAGTTACACAAAGTGGTTATTAAATCTATGTAAAGGTGGAGCAGTATTTTGTACGTGTGTGGGAAGATGACGTTCTCATGTGGAACAGGACAGGGATATTATCTACGACCCCCTCCTCCCTTGACACTCCGCACTCCCAGATTTCAGCACGGCCATTTCTTTCACGTCCTCCAAGACAGAAAAGGCATGGGGGTGGGGGGGGGGGGTGGCGGAAGGAGAGCACGAACAGGGGGCGCTTCCAACGCAACACCTGCTTTTAATTTCCAGACTTGAAAGGCATCCTCATCAAAAGGAGCAGAAAAAACAATGGTTTGGTCTCTGACACGCGTGGCTCTAGCTCCCAAACACCTTCCCCTCAGCTGGTCCTCCCGAGTCCTCGATGCCCAGTCCAGCCCTGCTTTATCTGGGGAGCGCCCGACGTCTTTCACTCGGGGACCTGTAAGTGCTGTTCACAGTCTGTGGCATGTTCTCACACCGCGTCCCACCTGGCTAATTTTCTTTTACATTAACGGAGCTGGGGCTCAAAGGTGCGGTGAACTTGTGGCTTTCATCCACATTGTCCCCTTTGCTTTGCACGTGCTACAAGGACAACTCACAGGAAACTAAGGACACGCTGTTGGGAAAGAGACCACCCAAATCAACCTCCTGGTCTGAAACACTGTCTGTAAAATGGCCCCAAAGCCAGTTAGCTTCAATAGCGATAAATGAGCTTGTTTTTGCTAGAGTATCTGTCAACACGATGATACATACTGTCAAACATATTTCTACATTAACATTATTTCACGTTTGTTGAAATATAAAATCTATGATAGTAATACAATAGGACGTTTAAACACATTCGTGGCACATTCAATGAATTAACTTTGAGCTAAGCACAGACATAGTTGTGTAGCAGCATATGGAAAAGAGAACCATAACATTCAAAAGATTAAGTGCAGGCTGGGTCTTAGGTTCGAGTCTTGGCTATGTCATTAGCCAATTACGACCAGAAGTCCACAGGCCTCCTCAGGTTGCAGCTGTATCGATGCCTCCCAATGTCATGGTAGGAACCCACAGGCTACTGGCTGTCTACAGAGAGAGATATGCCTCCCTTTGATTCAGCACAAGCTCTCTCCTGTAGTACTGTGGGGCCTGTAGAGTGTACAGTAGTCTGGAGGAATGCAGACTAGCACACTTCAGAGAATGCAGATGGCACAGTGGTGACTTGAATAGCACAAATGGTGATTCATAAATTGGGGAGAATAATAGAAAGGGGTACAATTCTGAAAATAAATGTACTGACTTTAAGGCCCCTGTCTACAATAAGATAATTACTTACAATAAGGGCAAAACCACATATTCAATATGGAGGGGGGGCATAAATAAAGGGAATGTTTTATATCTACAATTTAGAAGGACAGATATGACTGTTTTGAATATTGGGGGGGCAGGTCTGTCCCCCACTCGTTACGCCTATGACTTACAATAATTGGATCGAACTGTTGAGAGAATTCTCTGAAAGAACAATTTGATAATTGACGTTGCGAATCTTTAAACTGTCTGGTCCACAAAGCACCGTAAACAATGATCATATAATTGGTCCACTTTGCAGGAGTCGCTCTGTTCCGCGATTCAACCTGCAAACGGTCACGGATCTGCCCGCTATCTTTAAATTACATCCAAACTGCACGTCCGTTGGAATCAAGGTAGAGGATCTTAATGCAGATTGTGTGCGCAATCCCAGAGAGACCGTTTCTGACCACAACTGTCTCCCAGTGAAGCAGCTGTTTCTGCTCTTCATCACCACTGTAGTTGTTACTTCCATGGTAGCATTTGAAAACGTTTTTTTTGGGGGGGTCGGGTTGTTAAAATCCAAAAGGGTTGAGGGCCGTAATGGCAATCGATTGCACATGTTAACGCTCCTTAATCTAGAGGCCTGCGGAACACATGATACACGGCGCATTTAGCAGACTGATTATTTATTTTATGGACTTTTCACCGGAGCTTCGCATGTATGTACATGTATCAATGGTTTTTTTTTATGACCGGGTCAGTGTTCCTTATGACCGCATTGCATGAGTGCGTGGAGGATAGCGATTCTATCAGCCGGGTCCGTTAAAGTTCTGGCCCGTTCTTAACAAGGTTCCTTTGTTCTGGGCTGAACTCCGTCTCACGTGAGAACGCAAACATCTCCAGAGCGGCGGACAGTGAGGCATCTGGACCTAGTAATGGGAACCATACCCGAAGCTGATGGTTGCCCGTCCTTTGACTGAAAATCCCATGGAAACCTTGGCCTTTGGGGTAAATTGTACTGCGATTCAGCATAGCGGCGATTCAGCATCGCGGCGATTCAGCATAGCTACCTACACCAGAGCACTGGAATGGGGGAGTTGGATCTTGCGCTGGCCTTCGCTAACAAATTGGCAGCATCTCGCGTTGAGAAGTTGGAGTCTTGCCCAACCTTCTTTGCTACTTCATGCTTCAATCCCTCAATGCGCGTGGGTCTGTCCTCAATGCTCAGGTCTGGGAATTCCTTGTAATTAACACTTGTGTTGTTTATGTGGCTTCCTTGACGAATGATGTGCTTAGACATTGTAGCATCAAGTGGTTGTTCATTTACATAAGCTGAATGCATTTTTTGTAAGTCGCTTTGGATAAAATCGTCTGCTAAATGATTGTATTGTATTGTATTAAGTATGGTGGGTTCTCTGATTCACACCTCTAATTCCACCCTCCCTAAATGCACACAGGGGATGATTCCCCCCCCCCCCTGTCGAAAATGTTTTCGAGCCTTGCAGACTTTCCGCTTGCTTGCCCAGCTTGGAAAATTGATCTTGTTTGTTTGAATTATGAGCAGACAGTTCCCTGGTGGTGATTGGAGGTAATAACAGGTTTGAAGCAGGTCCTAGCTGTGCTCGCCCTTTTGAAAAGCGATACGAGAGCGTGAATGGTCACTCACGTCTTACAAAACGTTTACTGGAGCGTGAATGGTTACTCACGTCTTAGAAAGGTGTTACAGGAGCGTGAACAGTTACTCACGTCTTACGAAAAGTGTGACGAGAGCGTGAGTGGTTACTCACGGTCTCCCACAGTTGGATGAGAAGGGGAATGAAGAGAAGAGTTCTCAAAAACAGATGTGTCCCTCCTCAGTCATCTGGTCTGGATGACGCTTCTTTTTTTGTGGAAATCTGAAGCTTTTTTTAAGACAAAAAACACAAAGGAGTCTCATAATATGCCTATGAGTGGGATATGACACCACTGCCCCTGCGACTAGACAGCTGAAAATGAAAACACTCGTCTGTTGTGGCCGGCGAGTAAACACCAGCAGGTGGGGTCTGATTGATGAATGGCTGGGCCTTGTTCCACGCCCCCCACCTCCCTCCCACACCCCCAAGAAAGGCTCAATGACTCCTTAACCCAGGGATAAGCAGAACAGACCTGGGTCAAATACTTATGAAATGTATTTCAATCACTTTCAATCATAAACATATTTCAAAATGCATTATTTACAAAATGTACAAACGCCACATTTTCGCATGCATTTGGAAAGATGTATAGAAATGAACCCTGCAATGCTTTGCTGCAAGTGACCGCTCCACTGTAGCACCCCCACCGCCCCCCCACAGAGAGATAAGGAGTAATTGTGTCAGCCCCCAGGGCGCACTCTCTGGACAGATAAGCAGTCGCAGGAGGATTGGAGCTAATCCTCCAGCTTCATTAACAGGGAGAAAGGGAACTTTCCTTGCTTTACGATCCGTTTCCTATGACTAGCCCGGGCTCTGTGTGAAGAATGCAGGGCTGAATGCGGTTTATAGAAGTAAAAATGAGGTGAGAAATGATAACAAATAATCTGTGCTTTGCTTAAAACTATTGGTATACCCCTTGACATGTTTTGAGCAAGCGTAGTCCATGTCAAATAGGCATTTTAGCATTCCATTCAAAGGTTATTCCCTGTTTATGCTATTTTACATATACAGTATATATATAAATAATAGGACTAAAATATAAACATAGATATAAATATTCATGGTTATTGACCATTTATTTCAAGGTGACCCTGAAGAGTGGTTCAGGGTATTCATTGAGCTGTGGAGCCTATGCTGTATACTGCATGGACCTTGGCCCACGTTGTGTGTGTGTGTGTGTGTGTGTGTGTGTGTGTGAGAGAGAGTGAGTGAGTGTGTGTGCATACGTGTGCGCAGCCTCTCATGGTCCTGGCAAACTGTCACAAACAGTTTAGTCACACCACATTGGCACAAGTTCCCTTCACAGCCAGCCAGAGGTTTCTGGATGATGGCACCCACCATGAGTATTGTTTTGTCACAAGTTTGTTTACTATTTCCAATACAGCAGGGGGCTTACACATCGGGTTATTGCAGTGCAAGAAAATCTAAGGAGAAAATAAAGCAACTTTTTTTGCCCTAAAAAATGGGGGGGGGAAGATCGGAGCAAATGTGACTCGCGTTCTCTTGCGATGAGCTGGCAATCTCCAGATTCATGTTTGACAGCCACAGGCATTTTCAGACAAAATAAATCCGCCGCTGTCAATGTATTTAAATTGGCCGCTCAGATGTGGTGAGCGTTCCCTGGGCCCCGAACGCCTCCGGCACACTATTTGTGGGCCGGTTGGATGCAGTGACCGCGGGGGCTACACTTACGTTGTGTGCGAGGGACAATCGGCGGTTTTCTTCCTCTGGCCCCGATCGCAGCGCGGACATCTCTCTGCCATAATGGTTTTCGTGGTTTGATTCCGTATTCGCTCGACATGAAAAATCGTCATGTTCCATTTTTCCCCGTGAAGTATAACAAAGATTAATAAACCCTTCCAGAAGAAGCCACCGCTGCTCTAAATGCATCTTTTCTTCACATTTATTTATGACTTTTTCCCCCTGTTTTTCTCCCAATTTGGTGACCAATTATACCCTCTATTTCTTAAATTCGCCCTCCCCAACGAGTCCACCGCCCGTCTCTAATATGACAAGCTAATACCCTGAGGCCGGCGATGATCCGCCTCCTCCGAGATGGAACTCGCCCGCCTGTCTTATAGGGTCACCCTCCACGCTTCTCAGCAAGCTCGTGCTGGCTCTCTCCCCTGCAGTGGACATGGGGGGAATCCTCGGCTGCAGAGGGCAACCCGCATTCCAGGTGAATGCTTTTACCGTTGCACCACCTGAGGCCCAGCAGATGCACCCTTTGTGTTTTCGGGATCCGTCTCAGAAACTTTCAATAAGGGAATGCAGGCCTGGGAAGCTCAGATGATTATTAGAGTTTTAGAATAATCTATTGTAATGATTTTGAATCTCCTCCATGTGATTGAAAAGTCTAGAGAAAAACGTATATTTCAGTAGCAATACATAGAACAAATGTTCCATTGAGAGTCTTTCAAGCAATGCCTTGTTTGGGATTCAATATTACAAAGCAGGGTTAGTGAAATCACAGTCCTCATGGGCTGAGCACTGCTGTTTTTACACCCTCCCTTTACCTGGCAGTCAGGTGTGAAGACACTCTGGCTAATCATTTGCATTAATTGTTCAATTAACTATGGGCGAGAAAGGGAAAACCAGGACCGGATTCAGATTCGTGGGGCAGATTTGACTAAATGTGCTATAAAGGGGAACCTCAAAATGAAGGTTTGATTGGAGCACAAAAATGACTAAACCGACCACTGGACATATTGTAAGGTGCCTTTTCCAGTCGCTTCCAGTGAAATGACAGCATGTCTATGGTATAGTATTTGACATCATGAAATAATTTCAAGGAAAAGAAGACAAGTATATTTTGACAGACCATATGCAAATGAGGTTCGTCTCTGACATCTGCAGTGCGTTACAGAGCAGCATAAGTAGACTGCGCCTCAAGACCAAACTTCTGACAAATGCTTTCAGAGACATGTCAATAAGTTCTCTTAAGAAACAATTGTAATGTGTTCATGAAAACTGCGATTGTACATCGCGTATGAGGGAAAAAGTACTTCATTTATCAATATTTTAATAACTTTTCAATATAGTTATTTCTATAATTTTTTGCCTAATTACTTTTAACTTGCTATTGTTGTTTATCTCAACTCTGTCTTCTATTTCATTATTATTATAGTTGATTTTGTTTTATTTTTTAAACTCTACTCTATATTGTATGTTGATTGCTGTAATGCTCTTGGAAGATTAGCCGATAGGCTAAAAGGAACAAAACCCCCAACCTCCCAAAACAAACAAACACAATGCTGTACACAGACTTCAAATGCAATGAAGAGGATCTCCGTGGCAACAGTGACAGGAGCCTCCATAGAATGCCCACTTCCTTTTCACCCGGTGTCACCGCAAACCAGGAGGTACAAGACCTGCTGCATTCAATCAGCATGTGCCCTTAACTTTGAGCTACAATTAAATTCAAGTGTTATTTTTCCCTTTCACAACAAACACAGTTTGGTGAGTTCATTTAGCTGATCCCCGCCAAGCCGTGTTGGCGAAGATGAAAAACACTTGCATTTGTCTGTGAGTCAATGCTAAGGACAAACGTTGATTGATTCCAGGCCATGGGCTCTCTTAGTGAAACAGTGTGCTTCAAGAAAATGTGGTGGTATTGGTCGAAAGACCGCATGACCAGCTGGTGTTCCTGCTTTCAAAAGGTGCCTGCCAATGTCTCCTTTCCTGGAGGCCTCGATATAAAAAACACTGGCACTTTAATTTGTGGAATTTACACGCAAACAGGAGAGTCCTGAGGTTTGTCTAGGTGCCTCTGCGTTGTTATTCCTCGACGTTTGTGTGAATGGCCGCGTTCACTGCTGCATTACAGATAAAACAAGCTCGGAGCCAGTCGCTCTGGCATGTTTTTGGTACACTGGTGCACTGTGGATTTATTGTGGAATATGTAACATAATAGATTTTAAGAGTCATTTAAACTACAGTATAAATACCGTACATTTTCTGTGAAAGCTGTCCAAGCTATACTTTAAGTTCCTTTGTTATTTAGTGTTCAAAAAATGGGTAATGGTTTGTTGGGCATTCTGGCACAACATTATTTAATGATGTGCACATGACATACAATTACATGCAAAAGTGAATATTGTGAAAGCGGACAAAAAGAATCCCCGCTCCCAGTCATTCATGTCATTTATGTACAGCAGGGGTTACTCAAATCTGGCCCACAAATCCAAATCCGGTCCTGATTTGCCTTGCTCTCGGGTAGTTAATTGAACAGTTAATGCAACTGATTGGCCAGGGTGTCTTCACACCTGACTCCCAGGTAAGGGGAGGGTGGAGAAACAGCAGTGCTCGGCCCACAAGGACCGTGATTTGAGGAGCCCCGATGTGTAGGGCATACATAGGCAGCTGGTTATTTCTATGGCCGCGAGGTATGTGGGTGTTCAATGTACTTAATGACTTCATTGTTAGCTTAAGCCATTATTAGGAAGTTAAGTCACCTGCGATGAGTTAATTAAGCCTGCACATGCTGCAAAACTGGTTAATGCGGTTTCTAAAAAGGAATCTCACATCTAAGCAACACATACACACACACGTGTCACATATATATATATATATATGTGTGTGTGTGTGTGTGTGTGTGTCTGACAAACAGGACTAATCCAAACAGGTTCTGCAGTGTCACAAACTGCCCCAAACTTTTCATGGCCAATACTTTAGATTTATTTATTCACTAACTCCAACAAAAGAAGCATATTTTTCAAGTAAACACGTCATTACACATAGAAGGACAGTGGCCAGTTAAGTGTCTGAGACAGAAAGTATAATACATCCCAGTGCTGTTTTCACCTTCAATTTCTCAAACTCAGCAAGGGTTCAGCGGCCAAATTATGTAACAGGGAGACATCGCAGTGCAATTATATACTGACAAATTTATGCAGAATCTAATTTAATCCAACAAATGTGGAATAAAGCACTGTCCAAAGCCAGGGCGTCAGAATCAAGATCTGAGCTGGGAACAGTGTGTGCCGATACACTTTCCAAAGCTAATATTAAGCAGATGACCAATCACTACAGTTGGATTGTCAGCAAAGGAAAATGTCACACATAAGTCCATCAGAACATCTGAAATTGAAGCTAGCACATACTGCATAACTACTCCGTTGAGTTATAATTACAATACTGTACACCAAAAATGTAATTGGCTACTGTGCAAAGATCCTAAGACAGACAGACAGACAGACTAACTTTGAAGCAAGGTTTTTCTTTGATTTGATCATTCAAAATCCACATATATTCACAGCATCATCTGATCCTTGTATACCGAGATTAAAAGTATCAAGGATAACAAAATGTAACAAAATGTAAGTTCAACATCTGTTGAAATATCTTTTAAAAATAAATATTTGATATATATATATACTATATAAGAATTGTCATCATTTTCAGGATGTCCATCAACTAAATATTTTTCCAAGAGAGATATCTTACATTAGCTAAGCTTCTACTTAGCTAAGTGTAATTTAGCTAATAATATATCCATAATAAGGCACTTTATCTTCATTTATGTTTGAATATAAACATAGTCATTTCAATATGATGCACAAAATTATAACATTTCAAAAATAAAATGCACTATGTCAGTTCTATTGTGTCTTGCATGCATTACAGCAGGGGTGTCAAACTCACTCCATTGTGCGTGCAGGTTTTTGTTGCAACCAATGCACTACACCAGGTGATTTCACTAATCAGTGGGGAAATAACTGAAATAATTATAAATTATCCCAATTTGATAGCCAATTGTACCCTCTATTGATTCAATTTCCCTCGCCCCACCAGCCCACCACCTACAGGACCAGCCACTACCCCAGGACCAGCAGTGACGAGGACGAGCGAACCGCCTCCTTCGAGACAGACCCCACCGAGCCATCGACCACGAATCTGACACGCAGGGAAGCTTTCTGTACCTGCGGTGAGCTTGTGCAGGGCCCTCTTCCTCCTCCCCCTGGGGCGGACAGCCAATCACCCGAGTGGGACTCTCTGGAGCAGTCAGGAAATCGAACCCCGGCCGCAGTGGGAAAGTGCTTTTACCGGCTGAGCCACCCAGGTGCCTTGGACTCATTTCTACAGCAGATTCAGTCTGCTGCACTGGCACACTGGACAGGACTGTTGCTACTGCAGGCGCCAGATTGCAAAACCCTCGCTCCTGCTGCCGACAGAGTGTACTTCTGTTGTTCATACACCAAAAAGTGCTTTGAAACATGTGGGCAATGATATGACCTTTGCGCATAATCTGTGTCAAATGCCATCCATGCTATGGGACCCCTGTGCACAGACATTTTGATTTAAATGAACTTCAATCATAAACACATTTTTTCATGAAGAGCATTAAAGGAAGAGAAGTCTGTTAAAACAGAGAAGGGAAATTCACCCTAACAGGACTCAGTGCCTGCACATTCTCTCATCGGGACAGAAAACCGATCCGAACAGACTTTTCAAAGCGGCCCTTTGTATAAATATTTATTGAAGACAATACCTCAGATCGCTTGATATGGGAGGATGACGGCTTCAATGGTTTCCATTTTTGCACATTTTGTCTCTGTCCTTCAGAAGGCTTTGTTTGCCAATACTTCAGTATTAACTTTGATTAATAATGTTCTTTGTGTAATTTATGAGTAGAAGCAAATTGCATGCTCCGTATACTTTGGGTGAAGCAGTAAATTTGGGGCTTTGCGATGGCCCAGGCCGCCACAGCTCAATAGCTGAAAAGTTTGTTTTGTAGAACAAAGCATCTTGTAATAGGCGCTTTGAAAACCCCCTCATTCAGAACATATGTCAAGCTGTGGTATTTTATTTGTTTGTTTGTCTTTTTCTAAATATGTAGCATTGTGCAGCACTTGCTGAGAAATGCTGGCTGGTTAATTAATATGTATTAGCCTGGAAGAGGTCTTAGATCATACTCAAGATCATACTCAAACACTCAATATACTGACAGACACTAAAAACAGCTTTTATTAATGAGCCTAACATTTTGCCAGAGATATATACAGTACTGTATACACTACCGGTCAAAAGTTTTAGAACACCCCCATTTTCCAGTTTTTACTGAAATTTAAGCAGTTCAAGTCCAGTGAATAACCTGAAATGATACAAAGGTAAGTGGTAAACCATCAGAGGTTAAAAAACAAAACTGAAAAATTATGTAATTTTTCGGGCAGTGAGTAGTTTCCTACACCATCAAAAGGCATTTAGAAACTGGAGGAAACTCTGACAGGAAGAGGTCTGGCAGACCCAAAGCCACAACAAAATCAGAAGACAACTTTCTGAGAGTCAATAGCTTGCTTGATAGGCGGCTCACAGGACAACAGCCACTTAAGAATCCTTAGCCACTTAAACTCAGGGTTAAAAGGAGAGTCGGGAACGCTACATCTTTGCCAAGTACTGAGAGGAAAATGCGTGAAGGGTGGAGTGTGTTGTTTGAGAATAGTGATTTACCTGTGGATTTTCATTGTGACCTGGACTGCCTGACTACCCTGCTGTGTGCCAAACCTTTTTTGTGTGAGAAGCTGGATTTGCATTTGTAACTTGGAAAACGGAAAACGATTACGAGAATGGATTGTAGACTTGATTTGGTTGCTTGGATTTATTCCCTTTCCCCACAAGTTGAAGTTGTTGATTATGGAACGGTGACCATGGATATAAGCCCAAAGAAATCATGCAGGAGGCACAAACCAAAAGTGCAGAGAACAGAACGATAGTTTTGAGGGCTTCAGTGATGAGGCTGGCCCATACACTGGTCCAGGATCAGTCTTGCAGGTTCTGGACCAGCGTGTGTGTGTGTGTGTGTGTGTGTGTGCTGTATGTCACTGAGGGCCCAAGTGAGGGCTACAGGTTGTTTGGAAGAATGGAGCAGGTAACTGCCAAAAGAAAGGAAACACTTGAGTGAATGAGGGGTACTGGCGGCTCTGTTATGGTGTGGGGGTGCATTTTCCTGGCAGGGTTTAGGTCCACTCAACTCATGGACTGTTGTGGCTTTTGTCAATGGACACAGGAAATAGGAAGCTGTCTTGAAATAGTGTGTCTTGTGAAGACATCCTGTGAATTATATATGAAAAATGAAAATAATCATATTCTGTTGTATTTTTCACATTTGGGGTTTTTCCATTCAATATATTAGTCTAAGAGGGTACAAACATGATAAGACAGAGTGAAATACTATTCAGCGTTGTTCCGGCGCTGAACTGAAAGGTACTGTTCAAATTGTATCCTAAACACTATTTTTCATTGGGCAATCAAGCTTCTCCTCAAAACAAATTATAATCAGCCAGCGACCATGAACTAAAATCAAGCCATTATAGTTGAGGAATGGAGAACAAAATCACAATGAAACACATTGAGCGCATTCATTCCAAAGGACGTTTATGTACTGTGTATTGTCTCGGCATAAATTGATTGCAGGGCAGTGCTTGGTGTAAAAATGCTGATTGCTGTTTATACAAGTTGTTTGGCTGTATTATGGCACTGTGCTCCTCTTGTTTGGCTCTGATATGTTGCTCTGCTCCTCTTGTTTGACTCTATTAGGGTGCTGTGCTCCTCTTGTGCTGTGCTACTCTTGTATGGCTGTGTTACGGTGCTGTGGTCCTCTCATTTGGCTCTGTTATGGTGCTGTGCTCCGCCTGTGCTGCGCTTCTCTTGTTTGGCTGTGTTATGGTGCTGTGCTCCTGTTGCTTGACTCTCTTAGGGTGCTGTGCTCCTCTTGTGCTGTGCCCCTCTTGTTTGGCTGTGTTACGGTGCTGTGGTCCTCTCATTTGGCTGTGTTATGGTGCTGTGCTCCTCTTGTTTGGCTCTGTTATGACACTGCTCCTGTTGTTTGGCTGTGTTATGGTGCTGCGCTCCTCTTGTTTGGCTCTGTTACGGTGCTGTGCTACTCTCGTTTGGCTCTGTTATGGCACTGTGCTCCTCTTGTTTGTCTGTGTTATGGTGCTGTGGTGCTCCATTTGTTGTTTTGTTGTGTTATGGTGCTGTGCTCCTCTAGTGCTGTGCTCCTTGTTTGGCTCTGTTATGACACTGTGCTCCTGTTGTTTGGCTGTGTTATGGTGCTGTGCTACTCTTGTTTGGCTGTGTTATGGTGCTGTGCTCCTGTTGTTTGGCTCTGTTACGGTGCTGTGCTCCTCTTGCTTGACTCTACTGCAATCCTGTGCTCCTCTTGTTTGCCGGGTTAGCCCTGTTGCTCAAAATTGAACTGCAGAAGAGGGGGACTCTCTGGGGGAAAGTGCTGTGGATCGGTGTGGTAATGGCCCAGATCAGGCAGTAATCTGGGCAGGAGGGCGGGGCATCCAGGGGGCATCGCTGTAAGGCTGGTAGCCAGCGCTGTCTCCCCCTCAGACTTCTGTGGTCGTCCCTTTCCCAACAGAGATGCTCATTCTCAGCAGCGGGGAAGCGAAGCATTAAAGGGAAGCGCAGCTTAGCCATAAACAGCTCAAGTCAAATTAGAACCATGAATTCCTCCCCTATCCTTCAAGTGCTATACTTGTCTGGTGGTGGTCGTTAACATGCCACATGCACAGTTTTTATAGAGAATGATGCTTCAAGCTTTAGTAGTACCAGTACAGGAAGTTCAAGGGACATCACAATGCCTTGTTGCCTTGCCATGTCAACCACTGAAATTGCATTGCCTCATGTAATTAGAAAATTACTAATCTCATAAAAGGTTTGTTATGACACCTGATAGTAACTTGAAAAAACTGTTACATTTACCATCAAATCCAAACCCAAATCTAATAAATTGCATAAATCTTCTGATTTTAATCTTTGTAACGTTGAAAGGTACTCACCCCCTTTGGCATTTCTCACATTTATTTTCTTACTTCATGGAATCAAAATGGATTTAATTGGGATTTCTGGCCACTGATCAACACAAAATACTCTATAATCTCTATAACAACTCTAAAGCTTTTTGTTAATTAATTACAAATAAACAGAAAACAAAATAATTGATTGCATAAGTAGTCACCCCAACAAATGCCAAAGGGGTGAATACTTATTATACCCACTATGTGTGTGTATGTATATATACATATACAGTATATTACACTATAATATCTGCAGCCACGAGGAGAGAGGCATTACTTCTACGGTCCCTTAGTGTTGTGTTTCCTGATGACATTCTGACAGCAGTGGTTTGACAGGCATGCGTGGCCCCATTCAGTTCATCATTGTCGCCTCCTCCAGCTGTCCGCAGCTCAATGGGACTGTGCTCCGAGCCTTTGATGTGGCCCTCACCTAATGGCTATGAGTGTACGTGAGAGGAAATGGGGGCAGGGGGGACAGACGGACGGAGGAAGCAGGTAGGCTGCAGACGGACACTAGAACATGACACCCCTCGAGGCGAAGACAGCCGACAGGAAGGGACATCTGGGAAATGAGCTGCCAAAGGATGCCCAGTCACCAGTGTGCTGTTTTCCCCCCAGAACAAACAGGAAGTGAAGAGGGGGGTGTAGATCCTGCTAGTTTAGCTGCTACTCTAAAACTGGAGGCACCCAGCTTGATTTATTCATTTTTAAAATGTCTTTTAAATTTTGTTTCAGATTTTTTTCCTGTTTTTCTCCCAGTTTAGTAGCCAATTATACCCTCTATTTGTTTAAATACACCCTCTCCCACGAACTCGCCGCCAGTCTCTACGGGGCAAGCTATACTCCGAGGCCAGGCCAATGATCCGCCTGCTCCGAGATGGAACTCGCTCACCTACTTTCTGGAGACACCCTTCACGCTTCTCAGCGAGCTCGTGCCAGCTCACCCTCCCCTTGGGGCGGACAGCCAAATGCCGCCCCCGATCGTGGCTCCCGGCCAGCACCGGTCTGACGCAGTCGGGTTTCGATCCTCAACTGCAATAGGTAGCTCACACTCACAAAGCACCAGTCAATGCGAGTGCGTTTTAAAGTAGAAACCGGAGCAGAGCAGACCACCCACTGGCGCAAACGGTTGTCAAAAGATGTGTTTCTTGGTTCTGCTGAACAGTGATACATTTATAGTAATACGGTCATATGATTGACCTGAGCACGTATTCCTTCAGGTTATATGGACTAGAAGGCCATACAGATTAAAGTTGGTTTGGCTCTCATTGCTTTAGAAGCATATCAGTTTCACTGCTTCTACAACTGAAGCCTCTCACACCAAACCTTTTTTTATTTGTTTCAGATTTTTTCCAGTTTTTCTCCCAATTTAGTGGCCAATTATACCCTCTATTTATTTCAATTTACCCTCCCCACACGAGTCCACTGCTCGTCTCTATGAAGCAAGCTAATTCTCTGAGGGCAGCAAACTCCTGCTTCCTTCGAGACGGAATTCGCCCACCCACGTTCTCGAGACACTCTTACGTGTTTCATGGCGAACACGAGCCGGCTCACCCTCTCCCTGGGGCGGACAGTCAGACGCCGCCCCTGATTGCGGCTAACGACCAGGGCCAGTCTGGCAGAGACGGGTTTCGAACCACGTCCCTGATAGGCAGCGCACACAGTATCGGACCAGACAAAATACAGTGCGTTAGACCGCTATGCTATCCGCCGACAGGATAGCTTTTAAAGCCTATTTAGGATGGCAGTGCTGTTGGATTTTTGTGTCCCAAACCCATACTTTGAAATCGGCCACTTTGTGGAATACCACGCATCATTTTGCTGGACAGCATACTATACTGGCTTACTAGCTGGCACAGTTTGATTGAAGGTGTCGTAGGTATTTCAGCAGTTGGTCGTGCTGGTAAATTCCACACACACACACACACACGCTAAAATAATGCAGAGATCTGCCCAAACGCAAAGCTGACCTTCAGTTTTCCTTCAAAACCATACACGAGGCTATCATTACATTTCTCACACATTCCACAGTTGAGTACTTCCTCAATTTTAGACGCACAAGAGGCCAGACGACGACCAATTATGAGAAACAGGGAAAGGTTATGGCCCATTTGACTCCATCTCTATAGCTAACGAGGTGCACGTTGTTGGGAATGCCAAGGTACACAGTGCATCGCCCATTTGGGCAGCAGTACAGAGCAGTGTTTAAGGAGCTGGTTGGTCACGGGTTCAGCTCTTAGCCGTAGCACAGCCAATGTACCGTTGAGTAAGGAAGCTGAATTGCTTCAGTACATTTTCTACTGCATAACTATGCAGTATGTAAAATGCCAGCTACTGTATATAGGTCAAGGGTATCGGCAAAGCAAATAGATTTAAATAGTTCAGGTAACTGGCAAAATGAAGGAACCCACAACATAGGGTGTTGGGTCACCATGAGCTGCCAGAACAGCTTCAATGTGCCTTGGCATAGATTCTACAAGTGTCTTGGACTCTACTGGATGGATGCAACACCATTCTTCAATGAGAGATTGCATCATCTGTTGTTTTGTTGATGCTCCAGACACTCCAGAATCTCCCATAAGTGTTCAATTGGGTTGAGATCTGGTGACTGAAACGGCCATGGCATACGGTTTACATCGTTTTATGCTCATCAAACCATTCAGTGACCACCTTTGCCCTGTGGATGGGGGCATTTTCATCCTGGAAGAGACCACTCCCATCAGGATAGAAATGCTTCACCATATAAATGCTTCCCCCACTCAGAATGGCTTTGTATTTTTGGCATTTACCTTGCCCTCTAAGGAGTGGACCTAAACCATGGAAAATGCACCCCACACCATAACAGAACCACCAGAACCCTTCATTTACTCATGTGTTTCCTTTATTTTGGCATTTACCTGTATGAAACAGAGTGAATTTGAGACAGCTATAATACATCAGAGATGCCCAATTTGTCTATTTTACGCACAGTTCAAGGGAGATAATGACCTGCTAATAGAAACTAATACATGAAATGTGTGGCATTGCAAATCCCTCTCAGCACGTACATTGCAATGTGGGTTAAACTGTAGTAAGCTAAGAATGTCCTGAAACCAAACGGATCAAATCACCGCGACAGACCAAATAATGACCTCTCGTTGGGTGTGTTTGAGCAGATTAGACGGGTGGCTAATTGAAAGCACAATATGAACTTTTCCCGTCTTGGTTTTCCCACAGATTATTTGTGTTTGCTGATTCAATTAACTGTCTGGGACCGAAGACACGATGGCTCCAGTTTGTTCTGCAAACAGGGTACAGTCAGAAGGCCAGAAAGGGAAGCTTGTCCGAAGGCAGACTTCTTCCCTCTTAATGATTCCACTCTGTTCTGGTCTTTGTAGTTTTTCCCCCATGCTGTTCATATGTGGATCGTGTGAGTGCTGGTCCATGGCACATGATCCTTTTGTTGGAACTAAAAGGGGCCGTCACTTTGTTCTCCCAAATGACAGCAGAAGAATTTTTGAATCCACGGGACATGCGAGTGGAAATCCCCTTCTCATTCAGTTTTACACTGACTTTTTTGATTTTGTTCAATATGAATCAAGATCTCCTATGTTCCTTCTGCACCCAATCTATCTATTCAGATATTTGATATATATAATTTTTTTCTCCAACAAAACAGTAAATAAAAGCGCATTTGTTTAAATAAGTCAACATGACTAGTACAAAGCTTCAACTCCAGGAGGAGAAAGCAAACCAAGCCGTGAAATCATTGCTGCCAAGCGCAAGGAAGTACAGTGCATTGCTGGAATAGATATTCCCCGGCCGTATGCTACAGCGGTGTAAGAGGATAGCTCTTTCCCATTCCTTTACCAGAAGTGATCCTGAGAAAGTTCATATGCAGACATTTCCTGACCATGTCCCAGACAAGGTCTCTTTATAATTTAACATTAGCCCCAACTTGATCCCTTGTTTTATACCAGCTCTGTCCCTGGTCTGCTGGTTGCCTGCTGTTTGATTCTTTAGCGCTGTTTACGAAAAGACATGTTTGCCCGTTTGTCCCCATGGAGCCTTTCACTTCACTTATCTCGGTTCAGTGTGGTCTTGTGAAATTTTTCCAGTTGTGAACGTTTCCTCTATTAACCAATTTTACCTACTGTTTTTAATTTCAGGAACCCCCCGAGGGACTTGTTTAGTTTCCAGCGGTTTGTGACAATTCTCAACAAGTTTTGAAGCTGTTTTCTCCGAATGTAGAAAATGTGTTGGAAAAACAACGCAAACAAAAAGGTCTCATTAAGCAGATACGGATAACTGCCAAAATAAAGGAAACACCAACATAAAGTGTCTTAATAGGGTGTAGGGCCACCACAGCTTCAATGCACTTTGGCATAGTCTCTGCGACACTCCACAAGTGTCTGGAACTCTATTGGAGGGATGCAACACCATTCTTACACGATAAATTAAAACATTTGGTGTTTTGTTGATGGTGGTGGAAAACATTTGTGTCCTGTGGATGAGGCATTATCACCCTGGAAGAGACCACTCCCATCAGGATAGAAATGCTTCACCGTAGGATGATGATCACTCAGAATGGCTTTGTATTTATTGGCGTTTACCTTGCCCTCTAAGGGGGTTGAGTGGACCCAAACCATGCCAGGAAAATACACCCCACACCATAACAGAGCCTCCAGAAACATTATTAAACATCGTTTACTCAAGCATTTCCTTTATTTTGGCAGTTACCTGTGTTTTGGCTGATTTATGTTCATTTATGTGACCTTGCATGGCCTATCATCTACTTGCGATTCAAAATATGCACCCCTGTAAATAATGCAAGCCACAACACTGGGGTGAGTCAGTGATGGAGTGGCATTTACTGACGGTTTCGTGTTGAAACCCCGATCCCGACACCAGAGGAATGCCCACATGAATTAATACAAGCTAATCCAGGTGTGGGAGGTTACCGAGGCCGAGATATCAATTAAAACATCACGCGCGCGTCAGCGAAGCGAGGCTCATATGAATAGGCTTTTTGTTTCAGGGTTTCTGTTGGAAGAGGACCATGTTGCTGAGCAGTGAATCATGTCCTTCAGAACGAAATTGCAGCACGGGAGTACTGCCAAGCTAGGTTTTATTGAGAGAAAAAAAAGCTACGTCTGCCATTCTTTTCGCAACAATCCCTCCATAACAAATCAGGCAATATCTCACTCTGCGCTAATGCAGACTGGTTTTTGAGGCAATGTCTAGAGCTTGCCCCACAGTTCCTGATTATCACGAAATTCACACTTTCTCCATTTCATTATCATGCTGCAATAAATAAAAAAGCAATACCCTGGAGCCCAGATACTAGGCATTTTGAACTGTCCGCTTATTGGATTTGTTTTCAGGCACCCAGGCAGATAGCAAATTGGTTAAATCCTTTCAAAACTTGATGTCTCTCAGCATGCAATGTTTGGATTGCTCGATGCCATATCTGCCACCTGCAAAACCATTTTTTTCTATTTCCTCATGAATATAATTATTATTATTTCTTTTTTTGACAGACACATTTATCCAACAGACAGGCAGAGCACTTGAAATTGGGCACAATACAAATAGCTATTAAGCAAGTCATGTATAAACATAGCACACAACCATCCCACACCACACAACAAGCCATCTTGTATAATTAAAGCTATAATCCCTAAGGGCAGGGTGGTGTAATGGTTAGGGAGCTGAGTTTGATGGGAGCTGGGAGTTGCAGGTTTGATTCCCAGGTGGGGCATTGCCTTTGTACCCTTGAGCGAGGTACTTAACTTGAATTGCATCAGTAAAATATCTGCATAACAGGATTGTATGTAAAGAAATATAAGTAATCTAAGTGGCTCTGGATAAGAGTGTCTGCTAAATGCCTACAATGTAAGATGAGACCGCTGGGACAGACATGGGTCAAAGGGTCAAATATGTATTTGAAATACTTTAGGTGCTAGTCAAAATAAGTAAAGTACTGTTACAAATTTCTCAATAGTTAGAAAAATTGTAAAAAAGTTACTAGCCAAAACGTAACAATCATAGGCAATATTATTCTCTGAATATTGATGAAATTAGATGCTATCTATAGGAATTTTCTTGTGTATAAAGGGTTAAAGTATTTCAAATAATTATTTGACCTGGGTCTGTCTGCATGTCTGCATGTGTGCATGTGTGCGTGTGTGTGTGTGTGTGTTGTGGGGGCGAGGTGGTGTACCTCAGGGCCTAGTATATAATTACCAGGGTTCTAAAGCAGGTACTGGCAATGAATGTCAACCAATGGAGGCAGACGAGCGGTGAGATGGCCTAAGATGATAAGAGGTGAAGACAGAAGGGCGGGGACAAGAGAGGATCAGTACTGAACGAGCATCAGTTAAAAATAATGAATTGGAGAGGTTTGGATCCTGGTGACTGAAGATATTCAGGAAGAAATGTTGTAATAAATGTTGGAGTGTCATCTGTGTAACAGTGGTAAGGGTGCAGCCACTCACTGAAGCCAGCCATGAGGGACTATGTGTTGCTGCAATGCATTTATGTAGAGAAAACATAGTATTGGACCATTACATTTACATTTTTACATGTTAGGCATTTAGCAGACGCTCTTATACAGAGTGACTTTCACAGATTACATTTCTTTACATACAATACATTTATAGAGCTGGATATTTTACTGAAGCAATTCAGGTTAAGTACCTTGCTGAAGGGTACAACAGCAGTGCCCCACCTGGGAATTGAACCTGCAACCTCTGAGTTACAAGCCCAGCTCCATAACTATTACGCTACACTGGCAGTCCTAGGACTGAGCCTTGTGGTACCTCAGCTAGGGGGTGGATACTCTCAAAGAATCCTGTTTTTGGTTCAGTGTATCCGTCTGTGTAAAATAGGCACCGGAAATTTCACTGCAAGAAGTGGGTGTTGAATGAAAGCGAGGGCCAGCAATCTTAAATTGAAATGGTTTCAAATAAAACAGAATGATTCAATTTAGTTTAATACTTATTTGGGAGTGCTGGGTTTCCTCATCCCGAAAGCTTTTATTTTTAGATGGGGGCCTTTTTAAGCCTTAAGGACTTTCTTCTGTCCCATCAGATCCCGGAATAGACTGCATTTTAATAGTCTTATTTTTTTTTCAAATGATGCCTAAAGCTGGCCATCTCAGCATCCAAATCTTTAAAAGTGCTAGCCTATTTACCCTGTATGCTTGTGTTTATAGTGCCCAAATGAGCAATTCCCCTCTGCATCCCCTCAACATCCCTCAACCAGGAGTTCAGCTTGATTGCCTTTTAAGGGGTCATGGAATCATTTTCTCCATTTTTTCCCCACAATGGATAAAATGTTTTGTTTTTCTTCCCTCTGGAAAATGTCCAGCGTGATATGCTGTGAGGCAACCTTAAAATAAAAAAAATAAAAAAAAATCGATTGTTTGATTGAGTGGTTCTGGGAGACCGTGAGAGGAAAACCCTGTGGCAAGTTTCAAATACATTTGTGATTCATTTGAGTTTGAGGCCCAAAACCACCGCTGCGAAGGAAGACTGGAACCAGGGTCAGGATCGAAAATACAGTTCCCCTTTTGGGTCACACAAAGAGAGTCTTCAGATGTGTGGCTCAATAAAAGCATAACATCCAGCATTCAACTGAGAGTTGAGTTCTGTTTTTGCTGACAGCGTGCATGACAGGTAATTGTGCCTAATGTTACCTCAGGCACAGTGTTGGAAGAGAGACGTCTTTCAACAACTAACGTATTGATGCTCAAAGATACTCCTTCTTTGCTGAAAGTTATTTGTAAAGGTGCCCTGCAGAAACATGGCCACACATGTAATGTTTTGGAACCTTTGTCCCACCCATTGTAACAAAGTGCAATTGCAACATTCAACCAGACTTAGCTAATTGCAATATTTAAATATTTACAATATAAAATATGTTAAATATTGTATGTTACAGTATATTTAACCAATGGAAGATGTAACTAGTTCAGAAGGTGGAAATTAAAGGAAACAACAGTCAAACTATACATGTTTTCTTATTTTTTACTGGGGAATTTTTTTACAGGGGACAGGGAATCCCCAGATAATTAAAGTGGAGGCACACATATCGAAGTCCTCACATTAGTGCACTGTGAGGCCTGTTTGGAAAACGGTAACCAGAGCTGCTACGTTGAAGTTTTGTTCTTTAAACAATCCAATTGAAGCTAATGTCTCATAACCAATAAAGTTTACGACTTGTCTTGCCGTTCTCTCCCCCACGCCCCCAAACAAAGTGGAGTCGTTTGTTTTCACAAGGGGCCGGTCGCCGTCCATTTGATTTTCAAACTGCCTTAATTGCGCTCGTTTTATGTGCTAATGGCGTTTGATTGAAATATTTCAAATAAGCGAAAGAACGGTCTTCAAACGATTGTGAGCATTCCTCGACTCGTGGAAGGGATTTGCGCAGGCACTGTCTGTTTCAACACAAAGTGCAATGCACCTCAAGCCAAAACCTCAATGTTATGTTCTATTGGATTCATTAGGGTTGGGGCTTAAAGCTCTGGTGGAAAGTTTGGATCGCTCCGGATCCATTATTGCTACGCATCATATACATGAATCCCAAGCCACAATCGAGGCAAGAGTCTTGGCCTGTGCCGATCGACCACAAGAACCTCCAGAACAGAGGGCAAATGTATTTGGTATGCAGTGTCAGTCAAAAAAAGGTGACTGAAAATGCTGAAACAAGAAATATGTGGCAGCTAGAAATGATTGCTTTCTCCCTGTGGATGTGAAGCTAAACCCCAAATGTACACTGCACAGCACAGCAATAAAATACCCCTGCCAGTCTTAGTCAGATACTGAGTCCAGTAATACACATAGATGTAAGTCTAAGCCTAATCTCTCCCTGCAGTATTATTTAGCAATATATATATTTTATTTTTATTTTATTATCGAGCTTTACCTTGGAAATGTATAATGTAACACAAAATACTGCATAAAACAGACAATTGTTGGCCATAAAAGTGAAATACAGTATATTTATGACTCACCAGATGTGAGTTTCCTTCCTTATATGAGTAATGTACAGTATGTTAACATACAAGGGCAACCAATGGAACTGGCGGAGAAGGTGGAAGCTAAAGGAAACAACAGTCAAAATACGCATGCTTTCTTAGATTTTTTCGAGAAAAAACTAAGAGGATAATTGATATTTTGAGACGTGAGCAGGGGAGTCAAAGCTAAGACTTTTGGGGGATTTTAAAGGAGGCATTTAAAACAAAGCCAATAGAATGATTGTAAATTCCGTTGGTCACGCTCAGAGTGATTTGATTTCCCACACTCGAAAAAAATAAAAATCAATCCTCCACATTTAATTAGACTAAATTAAAACATACAGAAGTGTGCTCAGCATGAGCTCAAACATCCATCTCTCCGCTGTTGCCTTGCCTTTGTGATTAAAGTACAACATCTGCATGACCTTCCCAGTCATGGTAGCCAGATGCCATGAGAAACAAACTGAACCACAGAATGGATGACCTGGAGACTGGGAAGCGGAGCGACTTCAATTATTCATAATTACAAGAAGGGGGGAAAAGAAAAAAGAAAAAAAGAATGGTTATGCAAAACGAACAATGTGCTTTGCAGTTTAAACCTGTAGTGGCTGACCCTGTAAATGAGCGTGGAGGGGAATTTTTTTTTTTCTCTAAAAAGTCCGTGGGGGTGTCCGAGCTACCGTGTCCCACGGCTGCCCCCGCTGGAAACTCGGGAACCACCGTGGCGTGGTCACTTGCTAGCATCCTAAAACCGTGCCGAGTTGGAGCACGGAGTCGGCAAGTGAGGAAAACCAGACCTGGAAACCGGAGGCCGGCGAGCCGTTTGATGTGGCTGGAACATATACACTGTAGTCCCGAAACAACTGTTAAACAAAAGGGAAAATATAAAGTTGCCCCTGGAGCCTGGGACAAAAATAACAGTTACAAAAAAATGGTATGACCTGTGCACACAGTTTTCGAAAGAAACACTTTTAGTAGCTCACGTTTCAGCAAAATGCGAAGTCTCTGGATTTTATAAAGCGTAAGGGTAATGATGTATGTGTTATGACTTCAACTCTGTTCATTTCATTTAAAGATGGTTTTTGTGAACAGCTACGGGGATTTGTGCGTCTCCGTGTTACTTTAATCTTCCTGCCACCTGACGCTGATAACAGAACCCAAATCCCCCTGAAAAAGATTGAGTTTGTTTAAGTATTTAATTGGTTCATGCCATCCCGTCCAGTCGTTGATAATGGCCAATCATCATACACGTTCTTTAACATGTACTCCCATTGGTCTTGTTTTCACTTTCCTCTCCATTCACTCAGTCTCTAAACTATTTTATAAACCACGATGAATTAGACTGTCAAGGCACACCGAAGTGTTTCATTTCTTCTCGAAGAGTGAATGCTGAAATCTATTTCCAATAGTTGGAAAAAACGAATGCAGGCATCCACATCTCTTGTGCGATCTGTGTCAGTTAGAGCTGATCTCTGATGTTGGACTGCTGTTCTTTTTGGACCATTTTAATCACTGAAGTGGAACAGAAAACTCTGAAAAGCATGATTTCATGCACAGACAGATCCTTTGTCATATTATTGTGTAAATATGGCACTCTTCCTTGTTGGGAATAAAAGTGGGGAGTCGAGTTCAGCAGATGCAATCAGGCTCAGGCTCCTGAATAAAGAGTATCCATTTCAGCACTTTATTAAAGTACATGAGCAGATACACAGAGATGCTGGACCAAAGTGCTGCCTCAACAATCACTTCAACAATCACATTTAATACCATTTCCAGAAGGTCTTAAACACAGTTTACCAAACACATTACCATGCCCTGTTCAAAGTACATTTAGGATAAACACAAATAATTATTAAAGGCATCTACTGTTAAATAATAAGTCAATAATGAATTATTTTAAGATTCATTCATTTTTTCATTGAATACTCAATGATTATTATTTATTTGAATGATTATTCAGGTTTTTATATAAATACAAGGGATAAAGTTATCCCTTCACCTTCATTGTAGGTTTTCTCTGGGGGGGAAAGCCAACAAAAATAACTGCTTTCTAAAATTACGTCTATGGTGATCCATTCTGAAGCCTGACTTACGTCTATGGTGACCTATTCTGAAGCAACTTACGTCTATGGTGACCTATTCTAAAGCCTGACTTACGTCTATGGTGACACATTCTGAAGCCTGGCTTAAGTCTATGGTGTCCCATTGAGAAGCCTGTTGTGTCTGACACAGGACTAATACGGGGCTGTAAATCACAGTCTATGATGTTACCATGTTGAAGAATGACAATGATGATTGCATTGGGAACTCTTTGAAGTGCATTATGGATGTCGACCCTTTTCAACCCCCCCCATTTGTTTTCATGGCTCCCCCTCCTCACCATTTTGTTATGCATTTGGAACTGTACTTCCCGCTAGGGTGGTTTTCAGCTAAACTGTTCTTGACTACGGTTAACACTTTTTTGTACGTCGCTCTGGATAAGAGCCTCTGCCAAATGCCTGTAATGTAATGTAATGTAATTTGTATGTCAGCCTGTTTTTTCGCTTTCATTCTTAAGGAGGCACCAAGGCCCTTTCTCTGAGAACGGGAGGCAGGTTGTTGTCTTGGACTGCGGGTGTCCTGCTGGAGAGACATAAGAACATAATAACACAACGGTTCATGATGACATAAACAGGTCGTTGGGCCCATCTAGGCTCGTCGCTTACCTCACGTCTGTAGAGAATATCCAGCGCTGCATCCAGCCTGAACTCGAACACCCCGAGCGCCTCTGCTCCCACTGCACGACCTGGCACGCTGCTCGTGGCCAGAAGCCGTGCACACAGGGCCGCGTTCCACATCCGAGAGGAGTCTCGACATTCCACTCGTCTGTGTGGTCCTGCTGCGTGACACGGAATTGACTTGGGCAAATAATAATACGAAGAAAAAAAAGTTTCCGATAAATTAGCCAGGGGTCATTCATGGGTTTTTAAACTGTGAATCGCAGAGATGAAATCATAACAGAGGCTGAGAGCGGCAATGGTGTTATTCGACTGGAAAGACAAACAGGCGGAGGCGTACGTCCTCGGCCTCGTGCAGATATTAAACGCTTTTGGAAAATGGGACGGGTATCGTATGTGAAACCAGGGAACCGGGAAGTGAGCGTTTCTTTGAAAAGCAAATTGTCCAAATTACTCCAGCTTCCGATGTCAGGGGGAGGTTGTTCAGCCAGGAAAAAAGTGAGAGAGAGAAAAAAGAAAAAGGAAAACTTAAAAAAATAAAAGGAAAATGTAAATGCAAAGCTTAAAGCCATTCTATAACCCTTTTCATGAAATATCCAGAAATCGACTTTTTGTAAGACTTGTTCTCTACAAATTGCATTCCAAAGCCATACTATTCAAACAAATCAAGCGAAAACTATTTTGACAGTGGCACGATGAGCGCTCGCAGAAGAATCTAGCTAAACCACTTAAGTATCTACTAACTGGAGATTTTGGGTAAATAGCTGAAATTGCATGCGTTACTGGAGTGAATGGTGGCTTTTGGCCTCTTTGGTGTGGCTAAAGCACCGCACAGAGCTCACCAAACTGTCATTTTACTTCAGTTTCGTGTGGCCTCAAGTTGGTTCCAGAGGCAAAAGCGACAGGGTTCAACCCTGTCGTCCAACTTTTCCATTACGCTGGTCCTGAGGGGTCCAGCGCTTGTTTTTGCAAGACTGCTCAGACCAAGAAAACCGGAACACAGGTTTATCCCTGAAAATCATGGTTTCCCCTCACGATACTTTTACAACACAGCTCAAACTCTTGACTACGTGCCTTCGTAAAAAAGGCTTAACTCCGGGGGTCACGCCACTCCTGAATATGTTATCTTTAAGGGTGTGGATCCATTACTTTGACAGATATGGTTCATAATTCATGTGTGGCATTTTTATAATTGATCTAATTCCGAGGACGGGCTACAAAATTCAGACTTACAGCTCAAGCATTGGATAATTAGATTCAAATGGTTCCACAACCCTCAATTTTGTTTATTTTAGAAGACCACATAAGAAACCCGACAGGCTAAATGTGGGCGGTTTTTAACCCCTTGAACCCCAGTGCTGCACATGCTTGTTTTTAGTGGTACTTACACATTTTCCGCATAACTTCTCTAATATTTGGAAAGCTAGAATGGCCATTGTTTTTCTTGTGAAGTGGAAGGATTATTCTCTCTATGAATTAAGTGAATTTTGGAGGGACAGATTTATTTCCAAAAACTGGAGGAATAACCTCATCTGGTCATCGGTATTTGTGGCATCTTGACCAAAGAAGTAGTAGTTAAAAAAAAAAAGTCAATCGACAAAAGACCCTGTAGCAATGGGACGGGGCCAACAGTTCCATTCCAAATTGGGAAGCCTGATCTCTCCCAATTACTTACAATCATTCTTGACATAACTTGACTACATCTCAAAAATATTCACAAACTAAACAACAAAAAAGGGTACAGAAAACAAAATGGCTGCAGTCTCTTTCCTGGGCATTGCATTGTTAATGATGGAGCCTGATCAGGTGCGCTCTTTTCAGTAAGCCTGTAGAACCGTAGACATGCCCAAGTACTGTCTCGGGCTTACCGCTGAAGGCACTTCCTCCCATCACCCCGCAGCCCAGTTACCATCGCAAGTGAGCAGTGATCGTTCACATTCGCAGCCACCCAGCCCCTGGTTACGAGAAGGAAACAGTTATTACGTACAGTAATAACGGAAACATAACACGCCTAAGCGTTTCCATGTGTGTTCACTGTTCCTCTGCACCTTGCTTTCCTAAACGTGGACGTCGGTGATTTTAATTCTCACTGAGCAGTGGGGACACTTAAATCTGCTCCCTATTAATTCTGCTTAAGAACCACCTGCCCTTAAAGGCAACAAGCATTAAGAGAATGTGACTTGCTTTGACAAAACTGCACCGAATACAGAACGTCCCGAGACGAGAGCACAAACATCGGTCGTCGGTTACACACACAGGGACGACAAAGAGGAAGAGCAGGAAGTGATGTGACTCAAATAAGGCCCATTTTATTCCAATAAATAAATACCCAACATGTGGTTTGCATTGCAGTGGTTTTTAGGGATCTCCCCCTTTCCTGTGGATAAGGACAGAAAGTCATGTGATCGCCCTGGTCATGTGATAGCTCAATTTATTTATTTATTTTTACAAAACGTTTTTAAGCACATTTAAATGTCCTGAAACGTGTGCTTTCTCTGCATCTGCCCGATGACCCAGCTTGACGAGATTTCCTTGGCAAGAACCCATCAGCATTCTCATAGACAAACCCTGGAGCCAGCGCCAAAAACCTGTGTGTGCTACAACAATAATGCTATGGAAACGCAATGCCAAATCGTGCCTATTAAAATTCATTCTTGCAGGTGAGCTTCGGTTTGGGAGCCTGATTCCTGAAATAGGCTTTTAAGACCTATTCATGCACATACTGCATATCTCAACCTCGGAGCAATCATCAGCACTGTCAAATGTGGAAACAGGTGAAAATGAGCAATCACCAGCACTGACTTACAGTTTACATTTCTTCACAATCCAATACAGCTGGATATTAACTGAAAACAGGTGAAAATGAGTGTCCAAGTCTGCAATATCAGCCCAGAAACACTGCCTGCCTAGTAAAGTCTGATATCAGGAAAGTATACATATATATATACACATTTATTTTTTTACACAGAGCCTGCATTGGGGAGATGGTTTTGCGCCCCTCCAATGTATTCCAGAGTTCCAGACACTTGCATAATCTATGCCAAGGCGCCCTGAAGCTGTTCTGGTGGCCCAACGCCCTATTAAGACACTTTTTTACGCTGGTGTTTCCTTTATTTTGGCAGTTACTCTCTATATTACGAGGAGGAGGTTAGGGCACATAAGTTCAGAAGAATGAGAAAAAGGTTAGCCATTATACATAAACACAAAACACTCTCACTCCTCTGGAAGAACGACACAATTCAAATGCATTAAAATGTCCACAGACTTTATTTTCCCAGAAGCCTTTCATGGTGTCTCGGGTGGTTTTCCTGTCGGAGTCAGGGTGCGAGGCCTGCCAGGACGTCTCGAGGTGCCCTCATCACTCGAATCCCCGGGAGTGTCCGGAGGGACCGGGAGCGACAGGAGCTTCCTGGGACATTAGCGAGGCCAGACAAGTGAGGTCAAAGTTCAAGATCCACTTGACCTGGTGAATGCTCCGCACAGATTAGCGGTATCGGTTTGAGTGTCCCAGGGCTCTCAGAGCCAGGGGCTTTATTTACGACCGGGCCGTTCGGCAGGCCAGCTCCAACCCGTACGGCTCCAGCACAGGATCACAGAGAAACGAGGGCTGCAATTGCGGTTGTCCAGTTTTTTTTGTTTTGTTTTTTTAACAAGAGGAAAGATGAGAATAAAAAAAAAAAAAAAAAAAAAAAAGTTTAGTTATGTCTCGTATTGTTCTGAAGCCAAAATGAAAGCACAAGAGAGTCCTTTATGTGACATAAAAGTCTTTGCCCAGCAGCTATTCTTGCCGGATACTTCAAAGACAGCATTTATACCAGTGCATTCCACGGGAGGAGGAGGGGGAATGGGGGAACTTGCTGGATGACCACAATACACAGAGTTGTAATGTCAATAAGACACTCTCAATGAGAAGTTGGTCCCAAAAAAAAAAAACCTACCTTCCTTTGCTCTGCAGTCTCACATACGGTTTCGCTCAACCCTTTTCAAACCAAAATAATGGATTCTTCAATAGGAAGAATAGACTAAAAAGTACCAGTGGAAATCCTGTTCTAAGACTGGGGACGCTGCTAGCTCGTTGCCAGCCGGGTCCGATGAAAACCCGCCACCCACAACCTGATGCAAACGATACGTAGACGGCCCCCACCGTGTTCTCTGCTCAGCGTCCAGCTCCAACTCCAGAGCGGGGGCCTATTTCATCTTCTGCTTCTTCCTGGCCTGGAACTGCTCCGTCTTGTTCTTGATGGACTTGATGAGCATGGAGAGTCCCGGGTCCATGGACTTCCTGGGCCCCGCGCCGGACGGACCGCCGGCCACTTCCTGTCCCGCCTCCGTCTGCTTCCTCTTCCCGGCCTGCTCCCGGCTCTGCTCAGTCTCCTCCCGCCGGCGACCCTTCTCCCGCAGGATGCTCTGCGTGGCCTTGGTCTTCTTGTAGCTCGGGTCCGAGGGGTCGAGGTTGTACAGGTGGGACGTGAACATGGCCTGGAAGCGGGGGTCCTTCACGTCCACCTGTCGACCAATCAGCAGGAAGAATTTTGATTAGTGACAGCAAAAAAATGATTAATTAATTAATTATCTAGAGCAACTAACAGTTTTTACATTTCTTACATAAAATACATTTATACTGCTGGATATTTTACTGAAGCAATTCAGGCAAAGTACCTTGCAACCTTGAGACACAAGTCCAGCCCCCTAACCATTTATACTACATATCTGATACGTTTACTATCTATTACACAAAGGGATATCTCTTACACTCTGTATCTGGAGACGTTTATTAAAAAACGAGTGACATCTAAACTCAAACACTGACTGTGGTGGGCCCGTGATGAATGAGAAGATTGACCATGGCCAATAAGATTGACTGTGGTAGGACTGTAGTAAATGAGAAGATTGACTGTGACAGGACCATGGTGAATTAGAAGAGTGACCGCAGTAGGACTGTGTTCAATAAGAAGATTGACCGTGGTAGGACCGTGATGAATGAGAACAGTGACCGTGGTAGGACAGAAGAGTGACCGTGGCAGAAGCACAGCGAGGATTCTGACCTGGAAGCCGTCCTCCTCCAGCAGCGTGTTCTTCTTCTGCAGCCTCTTCTTCTTCGTCTTGCCCAGGTTCTGCTGCTCCACGATCTTGTCGTAGTTGAAATGCTTGTGCTTGTCGTCCATCCTCCGTCCATCAACAGGGCCATCTCCGCCTTTAAACACACACACACACACACACACACACACACACACACACACACACACACACACACACACACACACACACACACACACACACAAAAACACACACTCCTTATTTCACATCAAACCTGTCAGGACATTTCCAAGAACGACACAGCAAAGAAACCCTGTTTAAAGTAATATAATATAATAATATATGCCATTTAGCGGACACTTTTTATCCAAAGCGACTTACAGTAGTGAATGCATACATTTTCAGTATATGTGGCCCCAGTGGGAATTGAATCCACAACCTAAGCGTTGCCAACGCCGTGCTCTACCTACTGAGCCACGCAGGACCGTGTGTCAAACATGATCAAACATGGGTGGGATACTCTACTCAACCCAACAAGGTCGCTCCCTGCCCAGTTCACTGGTGGCCGGTGACCTAAAGCTCATTAAACCCAACCACACAACATGTCACGATTCATATTTTGGGACTCCTTGTGGCCCTCAAGGTGTGGACTACCCATACCCTGTACAGAGCATGTGCCCTGGAAGAGTTACACAACTTAACATCACTGCTTGTGATTCTTCTCCCTAACTAGACATAAACGCGAGTCATTGTTATGACCCGTTTCCCAGGAGATAAAACAAATCAACTACGGCAACATGGTCGGTGCCAAGAAGCAGATGCACACAGTGAAGTAGCAAATCTTCTTTGTGTTAAAAGTGTGAAACTAGAGAATGTAACGTAATATAACAATAATACATGCCATTTAGCAGATGCTTTTATCCAGAGCGACTTACAGTAGTGAATGCTTACATTTTTCAGTATATGTGGTCCCAGTGGGAATCAAACCCACAACCTAAGTGCTTGCCATGATCTACCTACTGAGCCACACAGAACCCGCGTGGACCAATGTGTAGACCAAGCAGGACCAAGTAGGAATCAAAACCGTGTGCATCAAACGGAGGGCGGATATACATCCAGGTCGGGCACAAACTGACCTTCCGTTTCTCCAGCTCCTCTTCCTCCTCGGGCGTCCTCTCCTCCTTCTTCTTCTTCTTTGACTTTGACTTGCCCTTCAGCGACGTTCCTGCAGGCGGCGGGGCGAGGCAGGTGAACGTTTGAAAACGCGGGCCTGGTTCTGTTTTGAGACGGCCCGTTTAACGAGCGGGGTGCCTCAGAGGAGCTGAACGTGACCTGTGACCTCACCCGCCGTGCAAGGTCCGCTGCTTTGCGTTAAGAGCGCTTGCTACGGTGGACCACGATGGAAATAAGTTGGTTTTTTGCCAACTTTTGTGTGTTATCCTCTGCAATTTGCAGTGTGTATCAATGTGATGTCATGTATCAAGGGTGTGTGTGTTCACATTGTGTATATCTACTTTTTTATTGTCAAATAAAACTAACTAAATAACTTACTAAAGCGGTCACTGCCGTTCGGTCGCAGCTCGTTCTCTTTGGAGGACATGAAAGCAAGAAATCGCTTCTCAAAAAAATTACTCTGAAGTCATTTTTTCCCCCCACACATGCTCGTCTCTTGTGTACATCAAAGCCTCGACTATTAAGCCTGTTTGGTTGTCTCTCTCTTTTTTGTTTCCAATTCAATGTTCTATTTCATTTTATGACCAACTTCCATTTCAGAAAATAAATAAAGAAATACCGGCGAGAAGCAAGTCAAACGATGAATCACTCAGCTGATTAGCCAAAGGGACTGTTTAGATCAAAATAATCTTTTAACATTAAAAAAAAAAAAGTTTTTTTATCAAAGCCAAGAATGAAATTCATTTTTTAATTTTAATGTGAGGACTGGAAACTTTTTTAAGCTTTGGTGCTTGGGAAAAAAAGAAAAATTATAAATATACTTCAAAGAAATAGTGCCGGGTAACAGTGTGTTCCCGTCTGCGTCTGACTGCGGCGTGAGTGAATAACGGGGCTGCGGAACACGTGAGGAGAGTGGCGCGCAGTGCCGGGGAGGCGGAGCGCTCACCTTCCAGCTCTTCCGCGAAAAAGGGGTCGTCGAGGTCGACGTCTGGAGGCACTTCGTCGTCGCTGAGGTCAGACTCTGCCGCGGCCTGCAACTGGAAAGACCCGCAGGATCACAGCTCAGAATCACAAAGGACAACCCCTTGGATTGAAATGCCCTAATATGGGCATTTTCCGTTTCCCCCGTTGTACGTTAACACCGGCGAGTGACGGGCACGGCATTTAAAAGTCTAGCGCGTTGACCGTGCTGCAGAGTTGGGGTCAATTCCATTTCAATTCGTTTAATTCTGGAAATTCAATTTAATTCAATTCATTCACTCAAAAAAACGGAACATAAGCAGATGGGGGAGACAAGCTAGCTGCCTAGTGATATGAAGACTGCTTTCGCAATACTATCTAGTTACAGGTATGGTATGTTTAATAGATCGTAGAGCTGACAAATTGTCATGGTTTATGTTCTTCAGAGTTTACTATGGGACAGACAGACACACACGGACACAGCAGTGCCCTATGGGACACACATTACATAGCGTCCTACAAACAGGAATCACGGGTCAATGTGACCGATGAAACCATGGTGACCATGCCCCCTCCACAAGGAGGTAGGTGTAACTCTTCCCTCCAAAATCAAATCACAAAAGCCGTTTAAGCGCTAGACCGGAGCTGCTCAATTCCAGGCCTCGAGGGCCGCAGTGTCTGCAGGTATTTTCTCCTGCCACTCACTCCACCACCTGATTTCACTCATTAAAGGGGGTAACCCTTGGTCCAAGAGGTGAGCGAATAAGTGAAATCAGGTGATGTAGTGCGTGGTTAGAGAAAACACCTGCAGACGCTATGGCCCTCGAGGCCTGGAATTGAGGCTAGACCATCGAGGCCTGTCACTCTGCAATCTGGGTTTGGCTTCTTTTGGCGCAGCACCACACACTTAGACCATCACACACACACACGGTTCACGTGCTTGTCACTCTGCAATCTGGTTTTGGCTTCATTCACACACACACACACACACACACACACACACACACACACACACACACACAGTATAGCACATGGCTGGGATTAAGCCGTCAGTCGATCCGTGATGCTAATTAAAAATGGATGTGTCAAAGCTCTCCGAGACGAGGAGGACATTGGCTCGCGTGAAGCGCGTCTGCGTCTCTGCGAACAGGCTACGGCCGCACCAAGCGGGTGTCTGATCCAAGGGAAAACGGTTTTCTGAGAAGCACTAAAAGACTCCCCCCTCCCCCCACCGAGTCCTGTGGTAGAAGGTAAAGAGCTGGGAGGGTCCACGCGTACCTGGCGTCTTATACAACAGCGAACTGTTTCTGAGAAGCACTAAAGACCCCCGCCCCCTACCACCCACCCACCCACCCACACACACACACACACACACACACACACACACACACACACACACACACACACACACACACACACACACACACACACACACACACACACACACACACACACACACACACACACACACACACACACACACGAGTGGGTCCTGTGATAGAAGGTAAAGAGCTGGGCGGGTCCACGAGTTTATTTTTCTTTAATCATACGTGCTGGGTAATGCTGTTTATTTTGGCCTGCGTGGGATTCGGATGAAGAAAGGCGATTCCATTAGGGAAAGCTCCGCCATCGACCGCAGCCCAGGGGCCGGCGAGCAGGGGGAGGGTCTCTCTAAAGCGTGAGGTCTCTCTGTACAAACACACACACACACACACACACACACACACACACACACACACAGCACACACACAACACACACACACACACACACACAACACACACACACACACACACACACACACACACAACACACACACACACACACACACACACACACACACACACACACACACACACACACACACTTTGCTGGGGGTAGGGTATTGTGTCAAACTCCTGCCTGGGGTTTCTGCTCCCTCAATTTGCATTCACGCACAGCAAAAATTTAGATGTTAGAAGACTTTCAGTTCGATTATACACCTTTCTGCAGGCAACTGCCAAAATAAAGGCAACACTTAAACAGCCCTAGCCCGGGCTAGGAGAGTGGGGGGGGGGTTGAAAGGGGAGGGCCAGTACTGGCCATGGCGCCCTCGTTTAAAGAACCCCTCATTTCAAGTGTTGCCTTTATTTCAGCTGTTACCTGTACGTTCCTGGAGCAGCAGCACCTCCTTAAGAAAAGTTAAACATATTTTTGAAAATGACACTGGTGCAGAAGTACAATATCATAAGAACAACACTTGACAAGATCTCCAGTTAAAAATCCAATCAATCAATTAATTAATCGATCAATGAATCGATCTATCCAAAAAAAAAAAAAAAAGTTAAACAACTCTACCCAGAACCTCACCTGTCTCAATTTGGCCCTCTTCTGCTTCTTCTTCTCCTTCTTCTTCTCCAGGAAGCCCTCCCATGGCGTCAGCGTGTCCTTCCCCTCCAGCCTCTTCTTGACCAGCTGCTCAGCCGTCTCCTTCAGTCCTGTGGCCGGGGTCCAGAGACGGGAGGGTGAGTGGGGGCGCGCGGCACGTACGAGGAGGAGGAGGAAGAGAGGAATTCCGCCGCGGCGTCTACTTCAAACGGTGTTTACGCCGAGCTGAGTGTCCCTGTCATAACCGCTCTCTCGGGCTGTCCGTCAGCGTGCAGAGAAAAAAGAGGAGCATGCCGCTCCGTGGCCCTGACGGAGACCGGCTGATGAGGATCGGGGTCGATTAAGTGTTACCGTGATTAATGCGCGGGCCGTCCCGCGGCCGAACGCACGGGCTGAGAGCTGGAGCGGTCCGAGGCGGCTGGGAGATTTTTTTTCCGCTGTGCCAGATGTGAAACGTGTTTCATCTGGACACGATGGCTCCCACACACCGGGAGGGTGGGGTATGTTTGGGGTATGTTTTGGGCACGTTGGGGTACATTGGGGTATGTCGGGGGCATGTTGGCTCTCTGCTCCCCTTACGGGTTTTTGATTACTACATTTACATGGGAGCAAATGCTTCTCAAACACAGAGTGGCCTTCTAGGGCCGGTTTGCACTGCTGCCAGCTTTCAAAGGAAGCCGAAAGGACAAGCGAACACTGTAACGACTCCCTAGTGCAGCGTGTGAGAAACTCTAGATCCATTCGAGATTTGCTGCGACATTACCAGGCCTTTTAACCCAAAGGCTTTAAATTAGCTCCTGCTTGGAAGACCATAATCTCGAAAGAAAACAACCTGCGCAAAATTACTCACAACCAATACGTTCAAATTATTTCCTTTCTCAAGTCTGGGGCCTGATCGTCTCCGCTGCACACACGCAGTCGGCGTATGTGGGCTACGACTCTGGCCGCCTGCCATTTCTGCTGATTTTCCTGATTGGCCTCTAGCTAATGGTGGCCAGAGGGATGTGAAGTGGGATCGCACATGCTAACGCACGGCTCCGCAAACGTCGTCGAAACAATCGCGTAACGATTATAGCTGGGATTGTGATAACATCCTGTTGTGAGGATGTTGTGGGGACATTATGTGAGGCAGTGAATGGTCTGCTCATACTGACCAATGTGAGATACACAGCCTATACCACGTCAACATGATCTGCCAATATTCAGAAACAAATTCATCTCAAATAAAAAATAAAAAGAAGCTACACACCCTATCCCCTTAGGGTCATCTCGTAAGGGTGTGCCTTAGTGTGAAAAGTCATGTTCTTGTTATTCTTGTTACACGCACAAAAAAAATAAACATCAGACAGGATTTCACGATGGTTAGAGTGGAGAGCGGAGCGATTCCCAGAGGGTTTCTGAGTGAGGACACTCCACCGCGTACTGCATTTTTAATTCAGCAACAGAGTGGCCAAGCTGACTTCAAACCCTAGCCCAAAAAAAAAAATTATAAAAATAAAAAAATAAAAATGCATTGTCATAACCTGGTTTCACCCGTCCTGTTCCGAAATGCCTGTTTAATTTAGTGCCGATGCCTCATCAATCTTAATATCGAACTTGTCAGAGGGGAACCAGATTACCCGGGACTTACAGCGCTCGCAGGATCAACATGTTCCAGCAACCGTCATCGCGGGCCTGACGCGTGTATGGTTCACATTACCCAGTTTGAGCGCTGACTCTGATGTTCAGTGCATTTGCAGCAACATAAACTTACGATCGGATAAGAAAAATACTGGCTGACAAGTCTTCCATCTCAAGCCCAGCGACTGCTTACAGCAAGACAAAACAAGACAAAGGTCACGATTCAATCTTGCCACAAAGGGCTTTGTCTTTGAGTTTGAATGAAAAGAAGAAGGAAAAAAAATAAAAATAAACTCCAACAACCATATTCGCCCCCCCTTACTGACACATTTTTGTGTTAAGCCAGACTACGCTTAGTGTTTTCAATTTGGAGCCTCAGCAAATAACTTAAAGAAATATTATATGGTCAGAGCTCACCCTTTTTTGTGTTGCTGACTGGAGCAGTCAAACATTTTGTTTCTGTGGTCGGATGATGACTGAGATGCAATCTCCGCTTGGAATTGTACTGTTAAGTCTATTGCATCGCAAGGCTTCACAAGTTTAATACTGCATACAATATAAAGGCAATTTAACGTTATGAAATGATACAAAATGCATTCAAGCTACTAAACGTCCAGGAAATAGGATTTGGAGGGAACTTTTACTTGTAAATTACAGAAGCCTGTTATTCAGCAACATCAAATTAAGATTAAAAATATATATTAACTTGCTAGTAATTGAACTGTGCAGTGAAGCTCTTCACTGGCTTGTAAGCAAAAAAATATTATGTGGACGGCATGTATCTGCTTAGTGCAAAACACACTGATGTGCCCCTTGCACCTTGTCAAACAAGGTGTCCCTCATGGCTCTGTGCTTGGCTTCCTGCTATTTATGATTTACACCTGACCACTTTGGGGAATTTTTGACCATCTTTTGTGTTCCCACTGCTATGCTGGTGATACGGGGATTTCTGTTAACACAGGATGCACTTCAATTGTTGAGAGCAAACCTATTGAATTTGAACTGTGACAAAACAGTCATAGCTCATAGCAACCAAAATGTCTGACTTTAGTTTGATTATTAATCTGTCCTGGCCTCTTCCGAGACTTTTTGAGTGTCATCTTTTAAGAATGCCCATGTAAATGCTATTACGTTAATGTTATTATTCAAATTTTAACTGTAGAAATCTTGCACAACTTACACTGTTGATCAATCTTAAGGATGCTGGGACTTTTCTACAAAACTTTGTTTCCTCCCATTTAGGCATATACAAGAACAACATAGAACCTTGCCCCCACTCTACCTAAGCCGCACTGGTTCCACATAGTCCTGCAGGTAGGACAAGACACTGTTTGCAAAAACACTTGATGACTCTGCAGTCAGTTATTATTCTGATATTGATTATCTTAACAGCTGGATTCCGAACCATCGGTTAGTTCAGCCAAGATTTGGTCATCGAGCTGCTCCCTGTGTTTATACTCACTCTGCTGAGGTTTATAACATGAGAGTGAATAAGGTCTACTACTCAGCTAAATCCATTTACAGCAGGTATTAATTCCCCAATCTCGAGCATCCACAGGAATATTAAACAAGTGTTTAAATTAATTAACAACAATAATAATAAAGCTCTCTTGGCCCACATTTAAGAAGCTACAGGCCATACCAGTCCAGTTTATGATTTGGACAATTTATTTGTGTTTGTTGAACAATTTAATTTGGATCATGGTGGAGTTTTGCTCTCTGTGGATTTGCTGAAGAAGCACTGCTTCCAGGTATTACAGGTTCAAGCAATAGTCCTGTTCTTATACAGTGCTGCCCTCTGGAGGTTGCTTAGAGGCACTGCACGTAACTGGGAACTGCCAAAGTCACAGGGCATGCTCTTAGATGACCTTAACTCCTCCGACACCATGCCTCAAAGGTCTGGCTTGAAATTCACTCCCACCTGAAAATCTAATTTCACCCTTGACATTTCTTCTCACCTAAAAGTTCTACCTAGGAGTAGTATACATGCATGCATACACACATACAGGTAACTGCCAAAATAAAGGAAACACATGAGTAAATGAAGGATATACAGTATACTGAAAGCAGGTGCTTCCACACTGGTGTGGTTCCTGAGTGAATTAAGCGATTAACATTCCATCATGCTCACGGTCATGTACAAAAATGCTGGGCACAAAATGGCTGCCGTGCTTCACCCCAGGTGGGTGCTACATATTGGTGGTGGTTGAGGTGTCTCTTTCTCCCCTTTTGAGTGTTGTGAAAAGTGCTGTATCGTCATTATTACCTGGCACCCAGGTGATCTCCATCTCCATGGCTTTGTCCTGCTTCCTGTCCCTGTCCTTGTCCTGGACGCCCTTCAGGAGCTCCCTGTACCTGGCGATCTGCTCTTCGTCACTCTTCTTGGCCTTCTTCTGCACCTTGGGGCTTCGCTCATCTGCCTGTTTAACTAGTGACACATTCCACAGGGGAAAAAAAAATTTAATATTCAGAAATGCACATGAAATATACAGTACTGTGCAAAAGTCTTAGGCCACCCAAGAAAATGTTATGCCATGTTTAAAGCTATTTATCTGGGCAGTGTTTATATGCTTGGACAAAACACTATATAACATTAGAATAAATACAAATAAACATTTAATACAATAAAAAATATGATTTTATTGCACTTTCTAAAAGTTATTGAGATCTTGTGATATCCTCCTTGAGGAACACACAGTATTAAATTGGCCACCTCAGAGCCCCGACCTCAACATAATTGAAGCTGTATGGGATTACTTGGACAGGGAAAAGAACAAAAAGCAGCCAAAAGTCAAAAGAAGAGTTATGGCAAATCCTGTAAGAAGCTTGGAAGAATTTACCACAGGACTATTTAACAAAGATTACACAACAGTCTACCAAAGCGAATTGCTTCAGTTATGCATTCTAAGGGAGGCCTTGTTTTAAAAACACAATTCGTTTTTGTTACTTTTCATCAATGTTATATTGTGTTTTTTCGACCAAATAAACACTTACACTGCTCAGATAAATGGCCTAAGACTTTTGCACAGTACTGTACATTCCCAAGAGTCAGGCCAGCAGCAGAAACCCTCAGCGGTGCCCCCTCCAGCCGAACGGTATCATCTGTGCATACCTTTCAGCTCCTCCGTCTCCTGCTCTTCCTTCGCCTCCTCTTCCTGTTCCTCTTCCTCTTCCTCCTCCTCTTCACTGGAGGAGGCCAGGTACGCCTGGAAGTCCATGTCCAGGATCTCGTCCTTCTTGAAGTTCCTGTTCAGCATCGTCACGCGCTCGTGGTCTGTCTCGTCCCAGGTGATCTCCACCTGGAGAGGACATGGCCAGCACCCGCTGTGAGTCACGCTACTACTACAGTACTACTACTACTACTACTACTACTACAACATTTAATTTTATAACATTTTATAACGCACTCTTCATTAAAAGTAAATCTCAAAGTGCTAATAATACACCATGAGCTGTCAAATCCAAATCTCATTCATCTGTGTAGCGAATGTCACAAAACGATTGTCACCATACGTATTACAGCAGACCCTGGCCTGAAACTCCCCACAAAAGCAAGCCTAGGGCGACAGTGGCAAGGGGAAAAACTCCCTCGGTGGAACAAATAGGATGAAACCTTTAGGAGGAACCAGAGCCAAGAGGGGAGCCTGTCCTCCTCCGGCCGGCTCAGGGTTTGAGCGTGCAATGACCAAATGACCAACAGTCAAAACAATCATTTCAAATTGGTTTTAGAAAATGAGCTAGATAGTGGTGAGCAATGAAGGGGTGTGGGACTGACTGAGTACAAGGCAGCTAGAGGTGGCGGAAAAAAAAGACAATTCAGCAAGATCATTCTGAGACAAACCGAGGGGTATTGTAGACAGTAAACAAACAACAGTTAGGCCCAGTCCCAGACCTTCACCGCGAGTTTACCCACTATTTCCGAGATGTCAGCAGGAGGCCAGACTGCTGCTTTTAAACAGCCACAAAGAGAGCTAATTAGAGCTAATTAGTGATAAACAGTTTACTTGTAAAGCACATCACATTTTTGGGGATTTGTTTGAAAGCTGAAAATTCTCGGTTCTAATGACTGGCGCACGTGGGTGCCACACATTCTTATAGTAGCTTAATATAGCGGTCGTTGGGAAGGCTCTCTTTCAGATCTGCCGAATTGCAGATCTGAAGAAATGTAATCTATACAGCACATCGTAATTTAATCTATTTATACTGCAATTCATACTTTCAAGAAATATGCGACGGAATACTTCGCAAGCTTTCCCGCCCCCCCCCCCCGCCTACTTTTGAAGTTGCCGTCGCCGTCGACGTGAAGAATTTGGGGGTGTAAGACGCCAAGTCCACATCTGCTGCAACATCTTTTGGCTCCTCATCAAAGGCAACGTCATCCGGAATGAACCTGTCGGGAGAGAGAGAGAGACGGGAACCATAACATCGGGAGCAGCGCGTCTAAAGAGTGGAGCGATTTATTGTCACGCTCCGCTCGCGCGAACGAAATAACGGAGGCTCTAGATCTCCGGTGATAAATTACCATTTACTTTCGCGGCGAAATGGAAAAGAGAGCCGCTCGAAAACATAATAATAACGAACGACTCGGACGCTTCCGGCTGCGAGTTGAAGAGCTGCCGGTTTCAGACGCGAAGAGCGGTTTGTTAACGTTACGAGTCTAATAAAAAACAGAGGAAAAACACGTATTTTTTTACAGAAGTAACGAGAATGCTTATTTAACCTTTGAAGTCGAAAAATGAAGTCAAGTAATAGGCCAAAGTGTTTTTTATCCCCCGAAAGTGGAACCTAATCTATCTTGTACCTAATCTATAACTAATCGGTTTTCTGTCTAATAAGTATACAATTTCAAACATCTTCTTATTTCTGTTGATTGATTCTAGGACCATGTAAAACAAGTATCTTGGGGCTTGCAGTCTTGTAACATTGTGTTTTATTAAACTAGAGACAGACCAGATACAGAGAAGGTATTTACAGCTTGGAGTCTGAAATCATAAAGTTTACAAATTCTTGAGTGGAAAACAAATGGTTGTTGCTGCTTGTATAAACTTTGGTCACCGAGTTCCTTCAGATGTTTGGAACTACAAGTATGCCAGACATTTCATCAACAGGATAACACTCATTTCAAACCACTCTAGCACTAAATATATAAATACATAGATCACGCATCAAATCCTATTTGATATCATAGGACTGTGATATAGTGTGATATACAGATAAACCTTTCTGAATATCCCAGCGCATCCTGGAGGTAAAAACTATGATGCCAATGTCAAGCTGTACTCTGTGGTGTGAAGAGACAGGCCCTCTCCCAGCCTCTTCGTTTTGCACTGGAGTGCTTTTTCACTGAAACAAATGCTTAGTTTGTCATAGTTCAGGTCAACTCAGCAAAATTCTATTCCTCCCCCAGATCGATACCTTCAACTCAATCCAAATACAAATCTATTATCTGCTGCCACTAACAGCACTACTACCAATTCTTCTCCATATTGATCCCTGACATACAAGTAAGCCTTCAGCAGAGCAAAGACATCACCGTTTCCTTGTAAATCCACTCAAGATTGGCACAAGTTACTCAGCAACTATTATAATTTTTTTAACGATACCCCCATTAGACGCTGTTGAAAGCTTTGCTTTGGAAAATCGCTGTAAGAGCAAACGCATAACCGATACAATTACACTGGCGCTCGTGGTCATACGAGGCTGCGATCGCCGAACGGGCCTTTCCTCACCTGAGATCGACCACGGAGCAGCTGCTTTCGTACTCGAACCCGTCGCACTCCTCGTAGATCTTGGCCGCCGTTTCGGGGGAGTCGCACTCCACCACGGCGTAAAAGTAGCGCATGCGCTTGAACTGGTAGTCCCTCCTTTTCTCGCGGTAAATCCTGCGAGGAAGAACGGGAAACACAAACACATCGGCTCTGAAACGTCCCGCTGTTGGCTCTGACCTTTCTGGTAGGTGGCGGTTCTGAATATTGGTGATTTAAAAAATATATATTTTTTTTTTTTTACTTGACAGTAATCTGCAGAACTGTACTGGTGTATACAGTGTTAAATGATTGCATTAGCATTTACACATGCCATTTAGCAGACGGTTTTATCCAGAGCGACTTACAGTAGTGAATGCATACATTTTTAAAATATATGTGGTCCTGGTGGGAATCAAACCCACAACCTAAGCGTTGACATTGTACCAAACGCAAGACATTGTTATGACCCGTTTCCCAGGGGATAAAACAAATCAACTATGGAAACTTGTTCGGTGCCAAGAAGTACAAACATAGAGTGAGGTAGCAAATCTTCTTTGTGTTAAAGTGTGAAACTAGAGAATGTAACGTAATATAATAATAACACATGCCATTTAGCAGACGCTTTTATCCAGAGCGACTCACAGTAGTGAATGCATTCATTTGTCAGTATATGTGGCCCCAGTGGGAATCAAACCCACAACCTAAGCGTTGTCAGCGCCGTGCTCTACCTACTGAGCCACACAGAACCACCGTGTGGTTGACCCATGTGACCCAGGTATGGGCGTGACCCAGGTATGGGCGTGACCCGGGCGTGGCTGTACCTCTCCTCCTCCGTGTCTTTTTCGGGGTTCTCCGGCAGAGACACCAGCTCCAGGGGGCCCTGAGTCTGCTCGGCCAGCATGCGCTCCTTCCCAAACTCGGAGGGGAACACCTGAAAGAAGGCCCATTCGGATTAGCACACAGATTGCACTTCTGCGCGCACCGGGGCCTCAAGCTCTTCCTTTTTGGCAGAATGTCTCCCTTTGAGATGCTCGTGTCCAGGATTGAAGCAGTGTTGGGTACTCTCTAGACTAGGGCTCTTGAAGCCTGGTCCTGGAAGGCCGCAGGGTGTGCAGGTTTTCGTTTTCACCTAAAAATCACCATCCCCGCCTCCCGCGTGGCCCAGTGGTTACAACGTCCGACGCTGGCCACGGAGACCGGGGTTCAATTCCCCGTCTCGCCAGAGTCGGCTCTGGTCGGGACCACCACCGGGGGCGGCGATTGGCTGTCCACCCCAGGGAGGGAAGCTGACATGAGATTCGCTGTGAGTGGCCCTGTAGTATACCGGGTTACAGTTGATACTTGGGCGAGTGCTGTCTCAGAAGAGGCGTCAGGTCGCGTGTCGCTACCAGTTGCAGGACTACGACAGCGAACTCACATTACTAGGGGGGGATTGACTTAAATAGCGGGTCTAATTGGCTACCAAATCGGGAGAAAATGGGATAAAAATCTGAAACAAAAATGATTAAAAAAATATATATATTTAAACACCACCCCGTTCAGACCCAAGAAACCAGGTGTGGCGAGTTGTCTGTGCGATCAACTGCCTCAAATGATCCATTGAGCGCTGAGTAACAAGGGAGCCCAGCAGACCCTGTGGGCCCGCAGAACCAGGATTGATCAGTCCAGCTCTAGATTGTAGGCACTATAAATGAGGAGCCACGGTGGGCCATGGACAGCCTGTTCTCATCATTACATGTTCTTATGTCCCTACAGAAGTGGGAATCACGTCGGTCGATAGGCTCATTTGTGACAGTCTGCACTGCTCTTTCAGCGGGAGGACAAAGGATGCCATAGACTGTGCCTTACCTTTACGGAGAGCACCACGCCGCCCTTGGGTTTGAAGGAGTTGAACAGGGCCAGCAGGTCCTTTGCCTTCAGCCTGTCCCAATCCATACTGCACGCTGCGAGCCTTAAGAAGAGTGTATCAAACTGGTGACCTGCAGAGCTCAGTACCCATGGGCGCACAAGCCAGTCACACGGTCATTACAAGACCGTACGGTGCGTCACACATTTCATTCGTTCAAAAATTCAAACCTTGCAGCACACCGGGTCAAGAGAAAATTAATTATCTCGTGGCAAGGGTCCATTTAAAAGTGTGAGGAGGATTTTATTTCAAAGTGTGCATTGCCATTCGATTCTGAGACACTTTGAAGTTAGTTTTTATAGGAACTAATTTAACGGTGCAGCAAATCTCAACCAAAACAGCACAACAAGAACCGCTCACTTGAGTTTTTACAGCAGGGGCGGGCAATTCCAGTCCTGGGGGGCCGGTGTGCATGCAGCTTTTTGTTCTACTAATTACCATGACTCAATTAGCTAATTAGTTGGATATGCCAAAGCTGGCTCACTTGTAGATTAGACCCCAGTGAAACGTTTCATATGAGAACACAAGAACAGTCTTCAGCTGTCATTCATGAGCTTATCAAAAATGTCGTTAAAATGTCAGATCACGTAAATGATTGGGCTAATTAAACAATTAAGAGCAGCAGTTGGCATGAAATCCAGAAACAGATATGGCCCTCCCTTTCCCATCCCTGGTTTACAGGATGAAAATCGCAAAGAATAAAATATACGGGGACAACACACAAACCTTCCTCTGCAAGCTTCCAAGCTGTAAGGTGTAGGGTGTGGGATGTTCAAGTGTAACTGTGTTAAGGTAGTGTGTGGGATGTTGAAGTGTAACTGGGTTACAGTAGTGTGTGTGTGGGATGTTGAAGTGTAACTGGTTTACAGTAGTGTGTGTGGGATGTTGAAGTGTAACTGGGTTACAGTAGTGTGTGTGTGGGATGTTGAAGTGTAACTGGTTTAACGTAGTGTGTAGGATGTTGAAATGTAACTGGGTTACAGTAGTGTGTGTGTGTGTGGGGGATGTTGAAGTCTACCTGGTTTAAAGTAGTGTGTGGGATGTTGAAATGTAACTGGGTTACAGTAGTGTGTGTGTGTGTGTGTGGGATATTGAAGTCTACCTGGTTTAACGTAGTGTGTAGGATGTTGAAATGTAACTGGGTTACAGTAGTGTGTGTGTGTGTGGGGGGGATGTTGAAGTCTACCTGGTTTAAAGTAGTGTGTGGGATGTTGAAATGTAACTGGGTTACAGTAGTGTGTGTGTGTGTGTGTGTGTGTGGGGGATGTTGAAGTCTACCTGGTTTAAATGTTACTGGGTTACAGTAGTGTGTGTGTGTGTGGGGGATGTTGAAGTGTAACTGGTTTAAATGTTACTGGGTTAAACTCACGGTGTCATTTCGGGGGGCGTCCTTCCACATCTCGCCCCAGTCGTGCTCGATCTCCTCTTCCTCGCGCTTCAGTAGCTCCTCCACATCCTCATCTTCATCTGAACTGGTCTCTACGTTGCCCTTCCCCCGAGCCAAGTCAGGACCGCTGTCACTGTCCTCTTCGGACTCCCCTCCGAGCCACTCTCCTCCTCTTCATCATCATCATCATCTTCACCATCATCGTCTTCCTCGCTGCCACCATCGCTAACGCCATCGTTGCCGTCACCTTCAGAGGAGTCGGCCTCCAAATCATCTCCGTCGCTCTCAACGCTGGGTTCCTCCTCTCCGTCACCTTTTACAATAGAACGTGAATGCATTTCAACAAACAAACCCTATTCCATATTTTGACTAGAATTTCAGGTAGGAGGCAATCTGATCAAAAAATTACATCTCAAAGAGGCATTTTATAACAACTAAGGTATACTAATTGCACCCTTTTATTTAGCAGTTTCTCTATTAAAAAAGCAACCCCCCCTCCCCCCCCCATCACTTTTGCTCAAGGAGCAGCGTTACTCACCTTCCTCAAACACGGTCACTCCTTTGACGGTGCTCTTCGGCACTCCCTTGTGTTCACCGTCTTTGTCGGCCTCCACTTCATCTTTGTCGGCCTCCACTTCATCTTTGTCGCTGTCACCGCTGGGTTCCTCCTCTCCTTCGCCTTTTAAAATAGAATGTGAATGCATTTCAACAACAACAAAAGAAAATCCTATGCCATATTTTGACTGTACAATTACACCACTTCTAAAAGGCAAACTGACCACAAAAGCAGAAGTACAAAAAAAAAAAGAGTACAGAAAAATGACATCTCAAAGAAAGTTTGCATAACAGCAGACAGATTCATTGTTTTTTAAACACATTGCATTCATTTTTTTTTATATATAATTTTTTTTTTTTAAACACCCCAAAAAACTTGTGTTCGAGTCACTGTGCTGCTCACCTTCCTCCAACACTTTGACTCCTCTGACGATGGTCTTCGGAGCTTGCTCGGGTTCACCATCTTTGTCCAAAATGTCTCTGTATTTTAACGGCCTCTTGCCTTTCCTTGAGGCTTTTTCAGGCAAGCCCCCTCCTCTACTCCTCCCTCCTCCTCCTCCTCCTCCTCCTCCTCCTCGAGGTCCTGTCCAATTTTAGACTCCACCTTTCTTTTTGACTTCTCTTTCTCTTTCTCTTTCTTCTTCTTCTTCTTCTTCTTTCCCTCCGTCTTGTCGTCCTGGCCGTCCGGCTCGTCGGAGTCCGACAGGTCGTAGAAGCGCTTCAGGTCTTCGGTGGTTGAGTGGTTGACGGGCCGGCCCCGCTTGTCCACCGTGTACTTGACCTTGAAGCGCTGGTCGTGGAACATGGACTGGAAGCGCTTGTCGATCTTGATTTTGCGCTCCTTCTCGGGCATTTCCCAGAAGCGAGGGTCCTTCTTCACCCGAAGGAAGCGGTCATCGCCGCCCGGATTCTTTTGGTCAGCCATCTTCAGCTGCCAACCCCAGATGTGGAAAGGTTATCTGCAAAGAGGAGCAAAGGATTATTTAATCATTGGCATCTTTTAAGATACATACTAATTTGTATAAAAACAATTAATAAGCTGGTGCCCAGGGACCTTGTGCGTGCGTGCGTGCGTGTGTATGTGTGTGGGGGGGCTTAGTCTATTAGACTTCTAATAGACTAATAATTAGTCTAACTAAATGTGGATGCAAAATGTGGATAACATATATACTTCTAAGAATTACCATCTTTCCATATTTCATACAATACATGTTTCAGACTTTCAGATCAAATAAACCTTGTTAGATATAAATATCCTTGGTAATATTGTGCTCAGGGTGAATATTTATATTTGACTAAAATAAGCTAAATTCCTTACATAGACGTATGGTGTATGGACATGCAGCCACTGTACTGCAGCCTGTTGTGCGTTTGGGATAAAGACAGTTGTCAAACATTGGGCACTTTACAGAGACTAGACACAGCCACAGCGTTTCATTTTTGGATGGATTGAGATTAAACATTTTGAGAACTCGTGGCTACACTGAACAACCATCTGCACATAACTATAGCTAGTTGCAATTGCACATAATTAATATAACTATGTAGCTATTCAAATAATATTCGGCTGTCAAACGTTAATACCATTTCAAACTTCAGTGTGCTCAGTATTACTCGACATTTCAATAAAAAGGGAGAGCGTTTATTCTAACTAGTAGAAAGCTATCTAGTAATCTGCCAGTACTATCCCCGTTACATCTGCAAGTAAAACAAGTAACGTTAAACCGATGCTTAACTTGAGGTTATATCTGCGATCCCTAATATTAGTAGCCAATGCTAGCCAGCCAGCCAGCTAATAGTTAACATCCTGCCCAATTTCACATTAACGCGAAATGAATGGCAAGCGGGGAAAAGCAAATTCAACTTCAATGCGAGTGAAAACGATATTTACACCCATTTTGCATTACATTAGCTAGCTAGCTACATGGCTAAATCCCTGGTACAGTATATGACAAAAACATTAACACATAACGTTATATTTATAGTAGCAAAGATAGTTACGTAAATGCATGCTACATTGCTACAAAACTAAATGTGAAAAACATCAACTGTAAGTCAGGGTCGCATAACAGAAAACATAAACATACCGAAACAAACAGAGATGCTGTACTGTATTTGCTATCGTATCCACGTGTTGTCCCACCATGCACTACTTCCGTGACCTCTCCTCTCCCCGCCCCTTTCTTTCCTACGGCAAGCCAAGTAGTTAAAACTGAGCGTTTAACATAACGCTAAAAGAATCACGAAATATGGACATTAAATTGCTCGTAAATAGTTTAAAGAGTTTTGTGCATATTAAAATATATCGCATTTGTTTGTAAATCAGGTTTATAAAACATTGTTTCGGTAAGAAAACATGAAACGCTTCTCCATTATGTCATATTATATGAACTCCAGTTCCACATTTTAGCTCAAGCTGTCTTTCTTGACGATTGCGCTTCCCTTCAGAGGTCAACTGGGTTAGCTAGCTGGCTAACGTTAGCTATATTAGCTACATTCCAACAGTGCTTTCGCTGCATAACTACATTGTTGTGTAGTGCGTCGGTTTTGTGTCAGTCTCCTGGCACCAGAAGTCGACAGGCTCAGAACCATGAATAATGTTCTAAATAGCCGATTCTTCGGCGCCAGTTGTGTGTGTCGGAGACTATTTTGTACACTGACAGTTCGGTCCCCTGTTGGACCTCAGGGAACCTCTCTGTTTCCCAGTCACAGAGATGCCGTGGCGGACCAGTCCCGTGCTCACACTCACAACACTAGGTTTTTGTCTTCATCGCAACATTTGTGTTATGCAAGAACGTCCGATCGAAACACCAGCAGGCCTGGAGGAGCTATGAATGTTTTTGACAGGAGTATGAAACGAAAACAGAAGAAATGGGCGGCGTTGTTACAGGACACGGAGAAATACGATTATATAAAAGACGAGGTGTGTAACGGTACTTGTTGCTTGTTTATGAAGCTAGTTGCCCCCAGGATTTATATTTGGTTCGAGTGTTTAACATATTGGACTGATATCTGGTCGATGGTGGCATGTTTGTGTCTTTCTACAGGTTGGCAGCAGAGTTGCAGACAGGGTCTATGATATTGCAAGGTATAAAACTAACGTTACGATGCACGGTAGCTAAAGTTTTCACGAAAAACAAATATAAATATATATTCATGCTGTAACGTTAAATCATTGGTTAGACAAGTCACCAATAAGACAACCCACATGGGCATGGCTGTCAAGAGTCATTTGACATATTTTTGCTTTACTTATCATGAACAGCTCTTGTTTTTATTATTATTCCCGGGAATCATATTTTGTGGAATGTGTAGAAGTACAGTATGTGCATATGCATGACACTCTATTTGCAAACATTTTTCAGGACTTTTCCTTTAGCCTTAGATGTTGGCTGTGGAAGAAGTCACATTGCTGAGCACTTGCATAAGGTATCGATGCGTCTGATTGACAAACTCTAAAACAAATTTTTCTTTCATTTGGCAATATTTGTAATATTGTTTAATTATTGGTTTCTTTCAGGAAGTTGTCGAGAGACTTTTCTTAACAGACATCTCGGAAAATGCACTGGTAAGTACTAAGTAGGTTAGCATGCAGTCTCATGTTTCGCCAGCTGGGGGAGACGTACCCCGTCCTCTGTTTTACTGTTTGAACTTTACATGGGGAAATAATTGTGACTAAATGTTCTCTGAGCTTTTCAAATGGCACCTAAAGACAAGGGTTCTGGTCATCTTACACTGCAGTGCACTACACCTTTTTTAATACCCCATTTTGGAATTGAAAATTGTGTCTCCTATCAGTGACCATTTTACACACAAGAACCCACACAGCGCACTACAGTTGAGTTAGTGTCGATCGAAACAGAGGTACATCTCTGATTGACAACAACTAGTAACCTGTTGGAACCTAGATACCTCCGACAACTAGTTACCTATGGGCCGCTGATGCAGCGGTAACTCAGGCAACCCTGGCCGACCTACGCTTCCCCTACATGGGCGGAGCGAAACCAAACGCATCTCATGATTCTGCGGCCATAGCTGGCTAACAGCATAGCCCGGATTTAAACTGGCGATGACTCAGTGGTAGCGCTTGGTCTCACTCAGGTACCAGCTGACCCATTTCCACACACTGGTACAGAAGACTCATTTGAACTTCCCTATTCTCAATCTTGATTAAAAAAACTATATAAGATTTGGGAATTGTATGTAGGCTACCCTTCACACATAGTAGCTGAAAGAAAATCCCAAAGTAATCCTGAGCTACTTGCAAGATTAACCATTAACATTGTTTTTTTGTGTGTATATAGTGTGGCTCCTAATAAAAGTGTCAGGAACACAACACAACCCTATTTTTTGAGTGAATGGTAGGAATTTACAAGACTACTGGATTTGCTGGACAGATGATCCAACCTTTTGACATCTCCTTTCAGAAACTGCGGAAGGAGACGGAAATCCCCACCACCTGTGTGCTGGCGGACGAGGAGTTCCTGCCTTTCAAAGAGAACACATTTGACCTGGTGGTCAGCAGCATGAGGTTCGCGTCTCTCCCCGTTCCCCGCGATACGCGACGCTAATCAACAGAGTCACTCACCCTGTGGGGCATAGAACATCATTCCTGATCTGCTCAGAGCCATTGATGATTTCCTTGTGAGGTTATAACCTTGTAAATTGCCCACAGCTGCTATTTTGGGTCCAAAAGTGAATTGTATGACATTACTTTGTTATTGTTTATTACCAGCTCTTTCCCCTAATAGCTGCTAGTTTCTCAGCTGTGCCTAAGCAGAATTGCATTGGGGTTTGACCCAAAAGCAGTAAGGAGACAAAAAAAAAAAGTGTGTGGAATGTAGTCATTCTTTGGCTACTGATTGGCTCTTATTTGCTTTGGCCTATTGTGGCTAGTGATGGGAGAATGATATGCCATGACACCAAAGGTTGGTGGAGCTACAATTCGCTGTCAACCATTGACTTGCTTGAACCAATCAAAAGGGCTTGCTCTTCACACCAAAACACAATGATTGGTTCAAATCCGTGAGTCACTGGTAGCATGTGGTAGCTCCACCCGTTTTAGGTGTCACGACACGTCACTGTCCCATCATTAACTGCGGTCATACAGCACACGCGCAAACCACCCATTCTCACCTGCTTGACGTTACACGGCATCACATTCAACTTCGTTGTCGGAGACTAAACTTCGGACCCCGCACAAGACATTAGGAATTCACACAAGCTACGAAGCAAAGTATCGTTTCTCTCTCTCTCTCCCTCTCTTCCCCACAGCTTTCACTGGATTAATGATCTTCCCGGAGCCTTCAGACAGGTAGATGAATGCCCCCCGCAGCGCTTCTCCCCCCGAGCACAAACATGATCAGAAATGTCACGGACCGCTGCTCACCCGTTTTCCCCTCTCTGTTTCGTTTGTGGCGCTCGCGCGGCGACTGCCGGCTGGGAAGAGATTCCGGCGCCGCCCTCTCGATCTTTATTGAGACTTCTGTGTGTGCGGTTTTGTTTGCTGCCAGAGCAAGAGCCAGTTCATTTAAATGCGTCTGAACAGAACACAGAGCGGTACAGAATGCACTTGTGTTCACCGAGCCTCTTTGCTGGGTCGTCGGTGTAAAAGAGAACACGTTCTCAGTCAACTTACCTGGTGAAGGGGCTGCTGGGTGACGCGCCCCGTTAAGGCGCTGTTCTAGTGTGTGGGATGTTCTAGGGTATGGCATCGAATGCTGACTGTGGCCAGCATCCCCGCGGGCGAGGCATAATCGATGGTAGCATTGCCCAGGGAGGGAGGGATACGGTCGGCTGGATTGTGGATTGTCCGTGTCTCGCTGCACACCAGCAACCCCTGCTGGTCAATCGGCGCACCCACAGTCTACCGGTATAAAGCTGCACATGAAGTGTCTTCCTCCGACTCACGTCTGTGCGAGCGTAAACGACATCACGTGGTTCTGAGGAGAGCGTGAGCTCGTCTATGCTCTCCCCGAATTGACAGCGGAGGCTGCACCGGGCGTGGCTTAGAATGCGAACGGGCATTCCAAATTGGGAGAAAAAGGGGGGGAAAAAATGACAAAAAAGAGTATCTCAGTCAACTTGCCTGGTTGAATACATGTCGTTGTTTCTGGGGATGGAGATGGAGATGGGGATGGGGGGGTGATGGGGATGAGGGGGGGGGATGGGGAGGGGGGGATGGGGATGTGGGGGTGATGGGGATGGGGATGGGGATGGGGTGGTTGTGGGGGTGATGGGGATGGGGGTGAAGCTGGGGCGGGGGGTGACGTTAAGGTGGTTCTGTGTGGCGCTGGCGCTGGCAGATCCAGCAGGTGCTGAGGCCGGACGGCGTGTTCATCGGGGCCATGGTGGGGGGCGAGACGCTGTACGAGCTGCGCTGCTCCCTGCAGCTGGCCGAGCTGGAGAGGGAGGGGGCTTCGCCCCGCACGTGTCCCCCTACACCGCCGTCACCGACCTGGGGAACCTCATGGGCCAGGCGGGCTTCACCATGCTCACAGTGGTACGCCTCGCCGCTCGCTCGACCTGTACCCGCTGCCACCATCGCCATGGCGTGCATTCCTGTGCATTTACATGACATTTTACATTTTACATTTTAAGCATTTGGCAGACGCTCTTATCCAGAGCGACTCACAAGATGTGCATTAATACATGGTAGGAACAATCATTGTTCACGCAAGAGATCAGTGCAGTAACACAGTGATAGACATCATTGTAGGCAGTTGCGTACCATACCTGTAACACTGGGTAGGAAAAGGTTAGTAATTATTATTTTTTTATTTTTTTTTTTTTTATTTTGAGGAGCAAACAAGTATACATATACAAAAATAATTAAACAAGTCCCTACTTGGTGGTGGTGATGACAATTGGCTAGATGTACAGAATTCAGTGGTAGTGGCGTCTGAAAACACTGTGCGTGAGTAAATTACATAACAACATAATCAATCGATTGATCAATCAATTTTATTCGTATATACCGCTCTTCACTGCAGGTGTCCCAGGGCGCTGAACTATTATAAAACATTTTGCAGAGTGCAAGCAAAGCAGCGCATTTTTCAGTCAGTTACATACACATGGGATGGTACAGATGATGGTTAATCACATATACATTATATAAAAGCACAATCAGAGAAACTGCAAAACCTGGACATGAACAGCTAAAGGGTCTCTGCCTCTGTTAGCGTATTGGTTGGTACTGTTTAAACTTTGTGGATAAGAAGCTGAAAATGAGCAAATCACCTGATGTTGTTATGGTACTCTTAGGCTTTTAAAACGATCAATTCTAACTTCTAACTGCCATTTTAACATGTGTGTCTGTGCATGCGTGTGGTGTGTGAGAGTGTGGGTGGGTGTGTGTGTGGGGGTGTGTGCATTTGTGTTGGTGGGTGTGTGAGTGTGGTGTGAGTGTCTGGGTGGGTATGTATCTATTCATGCATTTTATTTTAATTTCAGGATATAGATGAAATTCAGGTACATTACCCAGGAATGCTGGATGTGATGAAGGACTTGCAAGGTAAGTCCTGTTCAGAATCGAATAAAGTTTTATTTGGAAAGAATGTCAAATAAACCAGCAGCTGTTTGTGTATGTAATATAGGTTCTGTCCAAAGGCTGTTGACTGTCTTGATTGAGTATGTCGTTTATTATACGATGTTTCTGTTGATCGTGGCCATCTTGTGTTTGTTTTCAGGAATGGGGGAAAGCAACTGTGCCTGGAACAGGAAGTCCATGTTGCACAGAGACACCATGCTGGCAGCTGCTGCTATCTACCAAGGTGAGACTCCTTCAGACTGCCATGTGGGATTGTGCAAAAGCAGGCTTGCCAACGTGTACGCATCTCGAGGTCAAAGTACGCGCGTACGAAGGTATCACTGTCACCTCCGTGACACTGTAGTTTTGGCACAGAAGTTGTATTTGGACGTGAGCCCAATTTTGCTCTGGGCGAACGAGCGTTTCTGGCACGTATCTCGCGAAAGTGAAGGAGACTTTTCCCTTATTTCTAATGAGAAATATTGAAGGATTTAAAAGGAACTAAATCCGTCCATGAACAGCCCATCCTCCCCCTGTCCCCGTTCCTCGCCGAATGATCCGTCTGTAACGGAGTTGGTTCTGCCTGCAGTGAGTTTCGAACCGAGGATCCCGACGCCACAAGAGACACGTTTAGCCCGCTGAGCTTAAGACCCGAGTCCCCAGCCAGGGGAACTAATCGTACTCTTATCGACGTCACTTTCTGCAGCGGACGCTCACGTGCTTAACTCACGTCTTCCGAGCTCCGCCACACATCCGTGAACGTGAACACCCCCCAGCCATGGCAGGTCTGCAGAGCATGCACGATGTTGTGCCTCCCCCTTAAATACTCATTGATGTCACACGTGGGAGTGAAATTATATAATTTATAATATCACTATAAATGATATGATATAATTTTATCATGATAACGGGCGTGGCCTTCTTGTATCCCTCAGAGATGTATGGGAAGGAAGATGGCTCCGTTCCGGCTACGTTCCAGATCTTGTACATGATTGGGTGGAAGCCTCATGAGTCACAGGTGGGTTGGGCCAGCAGTCGTGTTCAACACGCACCTCTTCCTTTGGATAGTGCAGCCTTCAGCAATGAGCCATTCCCTTAACGATAGCGGCGTGATCGTTGAAACGCCAAGGCGTACAACGGCAAGATAATTAATGTTACGCAAAATACAATAATTAATGAGAAGATGATTAACAATTAATATACATGTAGTGTACTGGCCAGTGTTGTAGAGAAGGGTCTCTTTGACTGTACTGGATTATATATTATATATATATATATAGAGATCAGTGGGTGGTTTTCAATACATATGGTTTATAATCCAAACAGACCAAAAACAAGTTGGTCCACTCTTCAGTTAGTCTCCATTACACTCTCTCTCTCTCTCTCTATATATATATATATTTATACTAGTCCACAGCCTGTTGGGTTGTTAATTAGCTTTTTTGTTTTGTTTTGTCAGGCAAAACCGTTGAGAAGGGGCTCAGCGACTGCCTCTTTTGAGGAGCTTGGGAAGATCAGACAGCCCTCATCCCCAGCTCGGTAGAAGGAGCAATACATGCATTTCTGCAGAAGTGACCTGTGCTATCGTTTCATCTGTTGACAGACCGTGTATTTGTCATTAAAAGCATATATATATGATTATTTTTCACTCCCAGCTTGGAACTTTCCTATTTTTTCTACTAGATTTCCAAATGTTATGAAAATTGCCTTGATATTTCAGGTCTCTACTGCGGGTGAAGGGGCTTAGAAAGTCCAGTTGTTTTGCATTATCTGGCCCCTGGGGCCTAGTTAAATTCTGCAATAAAACCTCCATTTGAACTAAACAGAGTAGCATCTGCTCTAATAACAGCTAAAAAAACGATTAAATAGTCGTTTTATGTTAGTTTTTCTTTGCTTGTTTTTTTAATGGAGACAATGTTTTAAATATGACCATGACCAATGTACATTTGACATTTTAAGCATTTAGCAGACGCTCCTATCCAGAGCGACTTACAAGATGCGCATTAATACATGGTAAAATCAATCATTGTTCGCGCAAGAGATCAGTGCAGTAATACAGTAATAGACATCATTGTTGGCAGTTGCATACCGTACCTGTAACACCGGGAAAGAAAAGGTAAACCATGTAAATGCATGTGACAGGATACTGTGTGTTTGGTAAATCCACACCCAAATATATCTTGTGTTAAGTAGCATTAATAACATAACAGGACTTGTGTGGTACTGTACTCAGGTGGGCTGCATCTATGCCAACACATTGGAGTGTTTATGATCAGAGAGTTACAAAAAATGAATAAAAAGACACGTTTTGAGAAAATATCAAACTGTTGAATCAGTTATATACCCACAAAAAACGGGCACCCTCTGAAAAATAATTTCAAGCTTATCCATCCATCCAAATATTCCTGGTCAGGGTCGCGGGGGTGCTGGAGCCTATCCCAGCATGCGTTGAATACACCCTCAAATCCATCACAGGGCACACACACCATTTTATTACGGGCAATTTAGACTTTTAGCCTAATGTGCATGTCTTTGGACTGTGGGAGGAAACAGTCGGGGAGAACATGCAAACTACAGAAAGGCCCCGGCCTGAGACCTTCTTGCTGTTACATCCACTGCACCATGCCGCCAATTTCAATTAATTTGTCAAAATGTTTATTCACTATTTTGGTTGCTTGGCTACAGTCAAAGTACAAATGAATAAATTACAACAATAACATGAATGTCCTGAGCCACCGACCACATTGAACATTACATATCACCGTTACATTTGTAACTTGTTTGAAATGAACAGAGACTATCCTTAAAATCAGGCAAATAAAACACTGTTTGCATTTCTTTCTTTCTTTTTACTTTTACAATTAACTTTTACATTTTGTTTAAATTATGTGTGTGAAAGAAACTCCTATTGCACGTTCTCTGCACTTATCATTTCATCTGCCTCTTGTCTGCCCTCTAGTGTTCGGAGTGCATACAGCATGATTAGAGAGATATAGCGTTGCTCTCTAACCGTTGTTTTGGCCAGAGGGCTCTGCTTCGACTCCGCATAATTGGCTGAATATAGCTGTAATAAATCAACTGTGCACTCGGTGTGTCTAACAAAACATTTCCTGGGATTACATTTTCTAATATGTATCAAATAATCCTGGGGAATATTTCAAATAATTAAAAAAGAAACAATGTAAAATTAAGGTGATATAATTACAGGGTAATTCGTTATATGTTTTTACCTCCGAAAAACACCCGAGGTGCCCTATTAAGAATGGAGCAACTTTGCTTCTGCTGATACCTCTGTTTGATGACAGCCATTTTACAAAAGTTGTACTTCAAGGGAAAACGCAATCATTCATGCAAAACAATGCTAAAAGAATACATAAATAAAATAAAATTGTGAACAAGTTCCAGTCAGAAGAAGTAAAGCTAATGAAAGCCCGGGGATGTTGGCCTAGTTCCTGCAGGGGAGGAGGGGGTAGGTGGTATATTAGCACTGAAATTAAGATCTATCACATGGAAGAAGAAAGAGATTAGAGATCCGGAGGCGCTAAGAACAAGGAATGATTGCATTGCAAAGAAGAAGAAAAAATCTAAAGGTGAAAGAGTGACTGTCACCATTTCACCACTCATTACCTTGAAACAAATGTTTTTGCATTTCACAAAATGAAAAAATCCCACCCAACCGATCACCAACCAAAACGATTAACCCAAACGCTCCTCTTCGGGTTCTACCCGTAATTGTATCCTGCAGGCCGAATGTTTTTGTGTGTGTCTAAATCCTCTGTTGTGGCCTTTTTCCCCCATTTGCGAAAGGAATGATTTGGACAGTTGACCACCAATATGCAATAAAAGACTCGGATAGTATGCCCTATCCAAGAGCGGTGCCATCGCTATTGTTGGACTCCTTTTCACGCCTTGTTCAGAATGACAAATGAACTGAACTGCGGCCACATGGCAGGGACGCGGAGAAGGCATTTAAGGAGGAGGCATGGGTCCAGGTGCACTCATCCGTTCGCTATATTAAATACATAATCGCTTCACTTGTGCTTTTGGTTGTATTACCTCGTAATTAAAGGTTATTGTGAAAGCTACATCAGAGGCAACATTGCAGGCTATTTTCGTGGTCTGGCGCAGCTTCATCATTTTGTGGCTCCACTCCAGCCACGGGCTATTGGAGTCGATATTGCGGCTTAAATGTAATTAGCCGCGTATTGTGGTACAAGTTATACAGTATTCTTTGCCGATGCTAAACCTGGGAGAAAGACAGGCGGCGTTCTTTTAATGTGATGCATAAAGTGACATTTCTGATTGCTTTAACGTTTGGAAATGTGTGGTGCGGAATTCCTGATTTCCCTCTAATTAAGGGGATCTCAAAAGGAGAGCGCCGCTGTTTTACTGTTCGGTTCCGACGTCTGGCCATGTTTGTGTGGCACAATTAGAGAGGCACAAAGACGACATGGTGCGTTAATATTGGACGCGCGTGTTCACTGATTGTGGACTGTCAAGGTGCTTGCTTATACTATATTAATGATTGGGTTGCTGTACATTGTCGAGTGTAGGTAGTCTGGGTAACAGAGAACATGTAGTTATTCATACAAGAATATGATTCCTTTAGCTCCGCTTCACTCGGTGCGCTTTAGGCAATACATTATTACATTATATAACATTATATATATATATATATACTGTGTGTGAATATATATATATAACATTTGAATATAAAGCTTGTGGTTTAACATCATGCCCAGCCGACAATGTTAATATTAAAATTGAATTCAGCGCTCATGTTCTCAAACTATTAACAGGTTTCTTTGCCCTGTAAGACACACCTTTTAAAATGTGATTTGTTTCACAATAAATATAGTGAGAAAAGTGTCTCTGAATTAAAGATTGTATAAATATCAGGCTGAAGGGAGAGCTGAGAATGCACGCTCACACTTGATGCTGCGGAACGTGCACCACACCATGGGAAATTCGTGTTGTTGCCATGGTGCTACGGCATTACTCACAAGAACTGCATGTTCCAGCATGCACTGCACCTCGGCCTGTTCTTTGGGAAACAATGATCGATAGATCATCTCACGACTATCCTTTAATATGCAGGCTATGTTTAATGAGGGCTTGTAAACTAATTTCAAGTTGTCTGGAAAAGAGTCATTAATGTTGAATCAAACAAATGCCACGGGCTTCACTTTATCATGGATCCACCATAAGCACAGTTTAAGTGTTGAATGGACTGACAGGCCGCAGTAAGAAGAACGGCCTGGCTGTTTTAAAGATCCATTTGAAAGGAGAGGGTAGGAGACCGTGTGTAATTCATCCCTGTCAAGGCTCCAGATGGCTCTCATGGTACCTGGATCAGTCAGAAATGTACTTGGAATTCCATTCAGTCTGCATTTAAACAGCCACCGATGTGTTGTGAGACGTCTCGAGGTGCCGTCTCTTAAATTCAAATCACAAACCTAAATGGATCTCCGAACACCTTTTTTTCTCTCTCTTTTGCTTTCCCCAATTCGGTCAGGCCGCAACCCATCTCAAACGTTCCCATACACAGCCCTTTCCACAGACTGAAGAAAGGTCAGGGGAGGGAAAGTCTAAGAGACAGAGGCGACACTTTGTGGGCGTCAGGGTTAATACAGACCAGTACACACAGTCTTAGGACAGACCACTGTGTCGTATCCGGGCCTTTGTGATAAACTGGTACCAAGCAGCTCCATTTCTTCAAAGGAGCACAGGCAGCTGCCAAAATAAAGGCAACACGTGTGTAAAATTAGGAATCCTTTAAACGGGTGCAGTACCGCAAGTGTCCGTCGTGGGGTGCAGTGACCGGATAGGCCCGGCCCTCCCTCCCGCTCTCCCAACGAGCCCCCCACAGGGACTCTCCTAGCTTGGGCCAGGGCCGTTTTAGTGTCATCGCAACCCCCACCTTACCCCCCAAAAGTGTTGCCTTTATTATGGCAGTTACCTGTAGCAAGTTCTGTCAATGCTAGATAACTTTCAAAATCCAGATTGGCAGCTAAGCCCTTATATTGCACCACTCTGACAAGTGAAAGCCTGTGGAACGCTTCCGGCTCCAGGACATAGTGCTGCCGAACTAAAGAAATCTGTTGGCCTCAGCCACGGGTTATCAGCCAAGCCTTCTGGAGTGCCAGGCTTAATTTCCGGTGGACAAGAACGCAGGGCAGTCTCATTGATCAAGCAGCAGGTACCCTGGCTCTCGTGTGCCGCGCAATGGCCCGCTGGCTCCCCGCCGTCTCGGAAACGGAGGGGGAAACAAGCCAACGCGCAGCTCTGCGGTTCGCCTGCTTTTGTATTCATTGCTCGGTTGTTGCATGGCGAATGAATTCGCCGGATGGAGACGGAGAGCGGGTTCAATTTGTGCCGCCCGTGGATACGCAGGTATTAATAGCCGACTGTGCCGCCTGCGTTTCGTCCGCGGGGTAACGCGGCGTTCCCGAGGCGCTGGTCTCGGCGGCTGAGCGTCCGCGTCTGTGCGCGAGCAGCTGGGGGGGGGCAGAGCCAATCGGGCGCCCAGAGCCTGCCGGGCAGTTTCGCCGATTAGAACGTCCATCGCATTAGGGAGCCTGCTTCATCGGAGGGATTTGGTGCACTGCGGTGATCTGCGTCTGAAATCAGGGAGTCTTAACCCATGACGAATTGTGGCAGTAAAGGGTGCCTCGGTTGGCTGTTGAGTGGCTTTCTACATTTACATTTTAGGCATTTAGCAGACGCTCTTATCCAGAGCGACTTACACAGTTTACATTTCTTTACATACAATCCATTTATACAGCTGGATATTTTTACTGAAGAAATTCAGGTTAAGTACCTTGCTCAAGGGTACAACGGCAGTGTCCCACATGGGAATCGAACCTACAACCTCTGAGTTACAAGCCCAGTTCCTTAACCATTATGCTAACACTGCCGCTTTCTCTGCGTGTAGTGCTAATCCTGTATATTTGCTCCTTTGAGAACTTCTTAACATCTTTTGAAATGCATATGTAGGCCTATGCCACTTCCCTCCTGTCAGTGTTCTTGGAAATCGAGGGCAGTAAAAGCTCCCACAATTAAATGAAGCATTTCTATGAGTATAATTGCAAAAATGTGGCACGATCCCTTGCAAACCATAATGGTACTTGTTTTCTTCTGAAGGTATAATCTTTATGTCTTTTTTATTGTACTTTTTAACAACAACAGCATTTCAGCATAAAGGTAGGCCTATAAAGAAACGTATGCCCCCATAGAGGCAATGGCAGGGATATTATAATTCTGTAATCCGGGTATAAAAGTGCTGATTTAATAGCATTGCAGATTTAATGAGATTATTAGTGACCCATGGAAGGCACAATATGCTAATACAGGAGTCACGACTCCATCGTCTTTAGCATCACCAGCATGCCGATTGGAGAAGTTCTTATATAAGTGTTCCGAATCATCACTGCCAAATGTTGCCTCTCCTTCAATGCACGGATACAAGTCATTGAGAGCAAGTGAGATGCACAACGTCACATATTTTACACGCCTGTTCCGTTGTTCCGTTGGGTTTTTATCAGTCCTTCTTGCACGGGTTGGACAGCGACTGGAGACTCTAAACATGATGGGGTTTTTTTTCCTGTGATGAGGCAGGTGTTTTATAACGAGTTCACGAAGAGTTCAAAGACAAGCTAGGGCACGCTGTTGGGCTTCCTGGCAGACCGCACGTTTGAGGGTATGGAGGGAATTCTGACGACTGCGAGCATCACGCTAATAAAACCTAGGACTCAGTGGGAGGCCCAGCGTTTCCTGTGGCTTGTATTGATGACACTTCATTAAGAATATCAGTCAGGATTAAATTAATTTGTAGCATGGCAATTAATCCTGATTAACACCTCCCAGTGTGTGTGGGCTGGGGGCGGGGGAGTGGAGCACGCAGAACAGCTTTTTAAATCACTTCCTGGATGGCTAGACATTTTTTTCATTATTATTGAAAAAATGTTTTGACAGTCTACTTAATTTCAGCAGTAGCCATGAACAAATCTAAATGGAAATTTTAATTGTTGGATGTGGCTAAGTATTTAAGATGCTTATGGGTAGTGTAAACAAAACAACAACAAAGCCAAACAAAACTATATAGGACTCCCAGATCATAAGTAAAGTCAGTAGGAGGGGCTATAATATGCGTTCTTTCCCGATACAGGATCACTCGCATTGTGTCCAGTCCTTTCACTCACACGGTGTAAAGCCCTTTTCAAATATAATTGCCAGCCATGTAGCAGGGATTCTATTTGTCTAAAAAGCCTTTTTGCAGCTATACAAGATGATCTGCATTCATCATAAAAGGGCACCATTTCTGCTGTACCTGAATGCACAGTATTCTCGGATTCTGTCTAATAACAGAAAGAGGCTCGCCTGCACTGGTCTGCTAATGGTGTCTAATTCACATTATCCATTTCAAAAGCCACACACTAATACGAAGCTCTTGCGCAATTATCTGAGAGTGGGAGCTTATTGTGAACAGACTGTACAAGCGGTCTTGCTTTTAGGTCTCTAATCAATGGGCATGATTTACTTTTGACCACTGTAGGCTACTTTGCCTGTGTGTTATTTAGCCATCCGTCTGAATCCCTTTAACAGAGGAAAACAAAACACATTGGCATAAAGTATTAGGATCATGCAGGTAAATTCTATATTGAAATATTTATATTTTGTATTATATTTTACTTCACTCCAATTGTTGTCATTAAAACGCATAGCATGGAAAACCATACATTGCATTTGGAGAACAAAATTACAATAATATTGAACGTTCTGCACTAAAATGTGTGGATAAGGCTTTTTCAGTTTTTCCACAATATTTTATTTGAAATAAAATATGAACACTTGTTACTTCCTCCAATCAGAAGTTCAAGTGGGTGCCGTTACCCGTTTGAAAGTCGATGCAAAAATAACTTATGGCTTTCGCTTTTTTTTAACTTCACTTTCCATTAAGTAAAAACGTATGTTTATTTTGTAGCTACCATCGTCAACGCGTCATCAGCGGCCGTGGTCGATCCGCCGCCCTGGACAGGTGACGTTCGCCGTGGTATGCCAGGGTGCTCGAGCCTCAAACATTTATCTTCCTCTTTCCTCTTTTACTCCAAATCTCGTGGCACCGCCCGTATCCTGGTTTCCACACCATTCCTGTATTCAGATTCCCATTAGCCGTCACCGTAGCGACCGCTATTCATATATATATATGCCATTTAGCAGACGCTTTTATCCAAAGCGACTTACAGTAGTGAATGCATACATTTTCCAGTATACGTGGTCCCAGTGGGAATTGAACCCACAGCCTAAGCGTTGCCAACGCCGTGCTCTCTACCTACTGAGCCACACAGAACTATTTTTCCTGGGGTCCAAGTTAACAACATTACAAACAGTTATTTAAGATACAGTACGTCAGCACAGTAGGCAAATACAATGCGCAATCCCATCACGCGTAAACCCAATTCCCTGGCATCGCCCACGCGATTCTCTGTGGCTCAGTTGGTAGAGCACAGCGTTGGCAACGCTTAGGTTGTGGGTTCAATCCCCACTTGGGCCACATATACTGAAAATGTATGCATTCACTACTGTAAGTCGCTTTGGATAAAAGCTAAATTTTGTATATTTAAATGGCGTATATTACGCCCTAATTTCCGCACCCTCTTGCCCCGCCAGAAGAGTCTCTCTCTCTCTCTCTCTCCACACCTGCTTCTCACCTGCATCGGTGTGACACCACTCTCACACCTGAGCAGCGTCTGACTCTTGTCTTACCGGATCACAACTCTTCATTCGTTTCCTTATCCCCGGCGACCGACGTGCCGTAGCTGACATGTTTTACGTGTTATCCACATAAGCGCCATCAGACTATTTACAGAAACAATCGTGTTAAGTAGGGGAGAGCGGGGTTGGTTGGCACACTTTTCACACTCTGCCGTATTTCTCTGGCATATTTTATGTGAGGATATTCTAACTAGTAGCAAATGAAAGGTGAAGGTCTCAGCTATAAATACATATATTTCAATGTCAACAAATATTTTCTTCAATTACGTGATTCGTGATTAAAGTCATGTTGTGCACTTGTGCCAACCAGCCCCAACACGGGGTTGGTTGGCACACGCTTTGGGGTTGGTTGGCACAATGTTAAAATGCTATCAGTACAAAGAATGAAGCAACAAATAGAAACAATTTGAACCAGAACCAGAAAATATAAACATTCAATATAATATCTGCCCATTTTTTAACCAATTTTTTTTTTTTTATCAGTTCACTAATAATGTTTCATTAATTATGTCTTTGGACTTTATAAGAACAACAAATAAAAATATAACACTGAATAATTTTGTAACAATTATAAACGTAATAATTTAAAAGGCGCCCACGGCCAGTCGTGCGATACGACCGTTGGGTAGAGTGGCGCACCGTTTCGCACGAAACATAGATGCAGCGGCTTTAAAGATTAAAAACAGTGTTCACGCTAGTTTGAACTGTTTAGTATCGAATCGCAATCTCGTTCCTCTATGTACCTGTATGTGGTTGGAATGATAATAAAGGCAACTCAACTCTCACTCAACTCAAAGAGCCTATTTTTAGTGTTAGCCTTTTGCTCCTCCAGATCTCTTTTGACTGGTTTGTCTGTCAGGATGGCGGTTTTCCTCCTGACAGCACCACCAACCTTCCTAGGGAAAGGCTGCAGCTCCTGTGGGGTGGGGAGACCTCTCCCAGTGCCAGCAGAGAGACCACTTGGTCCAGGCACACCATTGACACATGTGCCAACCAACCCCAAAGTCAGTGTGCCAACCAACCCCACTCTCATTAGGACACATCTCTGTGCTAATATGATGTCAGCTAGCTAGCATGACTCATCACAACCTTTCAAATCTTCTATCAAAATGTAGCTGATTCCTCTCTCTATTAACTAAAAATAATATAATGTCAATATCTCTATCTAACACAGTTTTATAATATATTTAGTGGGGGGGACCATTTTTTAATTTTGACCATACAAAATGTCAAAGTTGTGCTCACCTCAACACTTAGTGACCTTCAAATGTTTTTGACAGATGAATGAGTGCAGGTAAAGAGAGCAAACATTTTAATGTTAAATTTTTGTGACATTGCCCCCTGGGGGGCTGGTGATGACCTGTGTGCCAACCAACCCCTGTGCCAACCAACCCCGCTCTCCCCTACCCTAACTCGAGAATACATTGGCAGGTGTCCACCTGGGAAACGAACGTGCGGAAAGTTTGCAAACCTTTAGAATAAGGGATAAGGGCAGTGAACACATCTGTATAATAGTCTGGGATGTGTGTAACTGTGTCACCTTTGCCTTGATTTAAATAAATAAATCGCGCCGTCACAAAGAGGACGGCTTCTGTGGCGCGAATTGCAGGGAAGTGCTCACGCGCAGATAATGACATGGCTACTTGCTGTAATTGGTCTAACTGATTCTTAAGTTAATCACACGTTGGTGAAATTACCAGACGCCGAGACATTGGCGGAACCGGACCGTAATTTATGAGAGTTGTGCATTGCGGGAATTATGCAGAGCAATCTTCTCAGGTAATTTGCATTTTTGATAGACGGGGCGTTAATTAGATGAGCACGTCGCCGGTCCCCGTCTCGACCCCCCCTCGCTGAGCTCTGCGTTTGTCTCTAAATCAGAGAACAAATCGAAGCTCGCTGGATCTCGGCTCGGGACCGGCTCAGTCCGGTCTGGCGAAAAAGCAGTGGTGCGTGCGGTGAAGCTGATGCTTTGCAGGCTACTAAGAGCTGTCAAATTCATGAACCCCCGGTACCCCCCGAGCCTCGACAGTACTGAGCGATCTCAGCTCCCAGGTTCGAATTCTCTCCCATGCTCGAAAACGCGATTTTAAATTTTTTATGCTGCTCTGCCACAATGTCTTCCATGGCGTCGCCCCTTGACTCCATCCGGTCATGCTACACCGCCTGGCACGTGGCCGTGGTCTGCCAGAGTTGGGAGACAGAAATAACCTCGGCCGACTTTCGTCGGGATTGCTGCTGTTATGTTGCACGAGGAGTGGAAGTCAACGGTGCTGGGCTTGAGGAGGGATGGCTGCCGCTCTGCCGGACGGTGAAATAACCGCGAAGCAGGCGCAGGGACCTCGCTCTCGGCTCCATTTAACGATGCGGGTGACGCTTCGCTACCCCGAGCGTTGGTGTTACACACTCTCGCCGTTTCGCTGGCAGAGGAGACCTTCAACGCCTTAGAAGAGACTGCTTGGGTGTAATGGCATCATAGCCTTGCATAAATCCTTTAGTACTAATCCAAAAATCATTGCTGAATCACCCAGAAACGGTAAATGTGTGTATGGGAAAAATGGAAATCACATGCCCCCATAAAAGTAATGCACTATATGCAGCATTAAATATATTATTTCCAAATAATAATAAAAATATTAGGATGAGCCGGCACAAGCTTGCCGAGAAGCGTGACGGGTCTCTCTAGAAAGTAGGTGGGCGAGTTCCGTCTCGGAGGAGGCAGATCATCGTTGGCCTCTGGGAATTAGCTTGCCCCGTAGTGACAGGCGGAGAGTTTGTAGAGGAGGGCGAATCGAAAGAAATAGAGGGTAGAAATTTGGGAGAAAAACAGGAAATAATCTGAAACAAATTAAAATAAATCAATAAAAAATATATAGCCTTAATTGTGGAATATAGGCTACCTTAAAATTATATGTTCTGTATGTATATTTGTCATATATTCTATGCTGTGCATTGCATGTTGTGAAAAAAATGCAATAGTAGTTTTAATCCTTAATAGCCTATATTCAGCATATGCTGAGTTATATCAATAATATGGTCCTCAGATATTTTATATTATATTTTATTTTATATTTGAGCACAATATTTGGTATTGAGGGTGGACAAGATTATCCATATACATATGGCTGCACAGTATTTAACCACGAAAATTGTTATTGGTTTGTATTCATAACATATTCATGTTTTTTTTTTTTTTTTTTACAAACAGATGTGATGGGACTAACCGTTCTCTGCCCTACTGCAGCAGCAATATAAAGGAGAATGCACGTTGTAACGTTTATGATTGTTTTTAATGTTGCTTTTTAACGAGCAGTTATCTTGATCTCCAAAAGTAGTAGCACAGCTGTTATATTTATACTGTAGCCTATACGAAAAGTCTCTCTCTCGCTCTCCCTCTCACTCACTCTCTCTCTCTCTCTCTCACACACACTCTCACTCACTCTCACAAATTCAAATTCAGGATGCTCTGTGGGCAGTATTAGTAAACACTGCCAAAGTGTACAGCAACACATTAACGCAGTAAACGTTATAGGCTACAGCCATGCTAAACAGCTAGTATACCTGTGGCGATAATAATAATAATGCTACTTCCATAACAGTATAGCTACTACTAGGTCTACTACTGCTACTAATACTACTACACAAAGACAAAACGTATAAATGAATAAAATCGTTTATTGTTTATCTCTCTCTAATCGCACACACTACATACGACCATCCATGCGTAGGCTACGCCTCAGGTTTGGCGTCGCGGTAAACTTACAAGAACCCCCCCCCTCCAAAAAATAATAATAATAATAATGAATTGAAAAAATGAGTTGCTACTTAAGCTATCCCACGATCTGTAAGTAGACATACCTACCAACACACCTGCCTTTATTAGTGCACACAGTAGGGCTACCCTGTCCTTTCTCATTATAACACGCAAGTGGTTTCTCAGCGGCATCTTAAGTGCAATGTTTGAGAAGCCAGTGACATCAAAGGGTCTCGCTGAACGGAATACGAGTTGCCAATTTGTTCCCCCCGGTCCCGCTGTAACGTGTTGCTTTATGTGAATGGTGCTAATGGGACCATGACCCCCACCCCCTCTCTCTGTCGTGGGTGGGTGGAGAGGAGAGGAGCGACTTGATGCACAGCTGTGTTTATGAAGCGTCTCCGGGCTAAAAGGACCTTGGACTCACTCGCCATCGATCGGTAGCAAGCTCAAACCAGGCGTGGAGGAAGAGGAGAGGGTGTTTTTGCGCTTCGTCGCAAACTGTCGGCCGCCGCGATTGGTTTTTCCCTTCGGCTCCTTCGCCCGAATCAGCCCCGCTAGAGCATACACTCTGATTAGCATCCATCAGCCATCTGATTAACTGGAAAGGCGCTCAGGGGGGGTCGGGCCGGGGGGAGAAACGGAAAAGAGGGCTCCCGTAGCCTGTTAACGCTGCACGCGGAAACACTTAATTCTCCCTCCCCGGACGACAATAAATGTGTTAAAAAACCGAAGGCTACAAAGAAATGAACAGACCTGTGGGCCGAGTCACAAAAAACATTGTTCACCTTTAAGGCAAATGATGAGTAGGCTGCTGTAGCTCCAGAAATGGTATCTTGGCATTTTGTGCCGTGTATTTGTCAGCCTCCTGTGAGTCATGGAGCACTAGAAAAGGACTCGAAAAGGCAAGACCTTGACTGAGCTCAAATCAAAACACGGGAAATGATTTTTTTTTGATGTCAGTTTCTTGAGTATGTCATTACCATTCGAAACAAATTGCGGGTACTGAGAGACTTAACGCGAGAGCCGGAGGCATTGTAGAATATCACTTAAAACTCTATAGAGATGAACAAGTGAAGTGCACTATGACATGATTTGGAATGACCGTTTGGGTCGAAAAGAACCGATTGCATTGAGTCTCCACACGCCGTCTGCGGCACGGAGGGGACACGCACGCACACACACACACACACACACACACACACACACCCCTCTCTCTCTCTTTCTCTGGTACTTCATTTCTGGCATTTCAACAAGGATTCTAGACTCATTGGCCCTGTTGTTCAAGACGACCACTAGGGGGCACTATTGATCCATGACACAAAACAACAGGAAAAAAAAAAAAAAAGTTTCCATATTTTTTCCTTTTTTATTTATTTTTTGGCCAAAGCTTTTCATTTGCTTTTCTCTTTTTAATTCTCTTGATGGTTTTTTTTTTTGCCTGCTTTCACCCAAACGTTCCGCGCGCCTGCCCGCCGAACCAGATCCCGGTGTGAAGGAGCATACGCGAATCCAACGGCCTCTTCTCTTCGTTTCATCCGTGGTGCACTCTCCTGGCATTCAGCCCCGGCTCATTCAGAAGCGAGTATTCCTTTTCAATTCAATATTTAATTATGATTATTTTTGATCAGGTAGGCCTGTACGTGATGTAAGCCTTGTGCACAAACAACAGTGCAAACCAGACATCGACCCTGGAGCTTGGAGGAGGCATATATAATGTACCTGGTTGTCTGGCCTTGTCAAGTTATGTAAATTAATGTGCTTTCCAATAAATAAAAAAACGTGTTGGAAAGATTTAACAGCACATCTATGTACGTATGGGGAATTTAATCGGCTTAACATCTTAAATGAGGATAATATGACTACCTCCGTTGCTTTTCTATGAAAACATCAAATAGAACCTGATTTCTAGTGCTGTATTTTATACATAAATGTATTGCCAATTTGCATAGCTGGTCGGATTACCACCCTCCCTCCTCGCCTCCACTGTGTATCTGATGTGTAGTGAGTTTGTACTGGTGCACTATGGCTGCCGTCGTGTTCACCCAGGTGGGTGCTGCACATTGGTGGTGGTTGAGGTGAGTTGCCCCTATCATTGTAAATGCTTTGAGTTCCCTGGAAAAAAAGCGCTATATAAATCCAATTATCCCCCAATGAGAATGTGAGATGTACACATGCAAAGCACAAGCCTAAATGTTGAATTAATTTACTGTTACATTCCCCAAAACAAAAACACCACAATGGTGGTCACTCTCAAATTGGAAATACCACTCTCTGTCTGTGGTATTTAAAAAAAATAGATATTAAGTAAAAATGTTTTTTAGAAAAGAATGACTAAACATTTTCATGGGGGCTTAGATGAAAGACATCTAAATAGGGTCTAAAATCGCCACTACGATATACATAACATTAATACTGAATATTTAATATTTTAAAAACAGAACTAATGTTTAGGAGCTGATGGTGGTGAGCTACATAAAGCAAGGGGGGAAAAAAAGCTCTAAAATCAAAAAGTAAAAACAGTCTTGATCCGTCATCACTCAAACCGACTATTCCTCCAGCAGGGTACCGCAGACCACATGCGTCGATAGGCCTAGTCTGAATTGTGACAATACAACCGTGTTTCTGTTCTGCAAGATAGTGGAAATGTGTTAGGCCCTGGTTCACTGGACATCGTTTAGGAATGCGTCGCGAGGAAACGGACGAACGTCCTTCCCGTGGAAGTCAGAACAGCTGAGAGACCCTGGACACCTTCAAGCGACGACTGAAGACTCACCTCTTCACGGTGCACCTCTCCCTGTAGTCCGGTTTTGTAACTTAGGGACATAGCTGTTTAGTGTTGCACTCATATCTACTTGTTTATGTGTTGTATTAGGTTTTAGGCATTATTTCACAGATATTTTCCGCACTAATTGTTTTATTGCTGCCTTTGAATTGTGGCTACAGATTTACCTATAGGGTCCTAGTTTAACTATGTGGTTGCTCCTAGCACCCAGGAATTGTACTTCCCTCTAGGGTGGCTTTCAGCGAAACTGTTCTTGACTACGGTTAACACTTTGTTGTACGTCGCTCTGGATAAGAGCGTCTGCCAAATGCCTGTAATGTAATGTAATGCAATGTCCTGGCGGTGCGTCGGACTGCTCCCGCTCTTCGCGTGTCTTCCGTGGCAGGGGGGGGCAGAAGTCAAACGAGGCTCCGTCGCCATTTTGCGCTCTCCACAGGGAGACCGGGAGCCTGTTTGCTCGACGCCCACCTTCTCCTCCGAGGTGAACGTCAAGTGCGAGGTAGCATGTGACAAACCTTCCCACACAGGCCATGCGTGATCTACACGCGGCCTCGGCTGCCACGCCGTCGCCGGGACCGCCGCCCCTGTGCTCAGCGACGAGCCGTCCGCAGAATCATGCCCGTAAGCCCCCTTAAGCCTCCCTCCGCAGCGATCGCAGCGTGCGTAGGAAAAAGCAAACATTTACGAAACGAAACGAAACGAAAGTGCCCTCCTCCGTATCGCCGAGGCAGTCCCGTCAAACCGAACGGGAGCTAGAGTAACGGCTTCCGCGATCCGTGTTTACGCAGGATTGCCATTCCATCATCGGTCTAATCGTGTACACACTGGCTAACCGATTCGCTTAATTGCCCTGGTATGCGGTTGGTGAGGCCGAACAGGCAAAATAAACAGCCGTGAGCTTAGCGCTCAACGCTCAAGGGTTCGGTGAATCCCGTGCATGCTCGAGCGTGGCAAGCGGAGAGAAAAAAAGTAATTGAAGGCGAGGAGGAAGGGGCGCAAGGCGTTGGGTAGTTCAGGAGGCTAGGCGCAAGCAGCTACGCACACGCTGGTGAGGTGGAAGGGAGTGGGAAAGTTCACGTCCTCCTGACTCAGAAGTGTTAAACAGGATTGGCTGAGCCTCCCCGGGCCACTATCTAATGGGATGATGCTCTCTGTCATCAGCTTGACGAAACGGCTGGATAAGTACAGGCGCGTTCTGGCGCTGTTGATTTTGTTCACTCGCGGAAAGCCTCTGCTGGCTACGGAGAGAGAGTTGAATCTTTCCGATGTTCGCGAAGACCAAACGTGGGGCTACGCCATGAGCGTTCGGGATGTCGTCCGCCACTCGCCGGCGTTCCGAGAGAAGATACGTCGAAGAGGCGTGTGCGTAGGCGCGTAGGCATCCGGGAGTTCGCTGATGAAAAGGTCTCATCGTGAGTTTTGCCCAGAGGTTTGTGAGAGGAGAAACCTCAAGGTTTTTAAACAATTTTTTGTACTTTTCCTTCCTAGTGTTGCAGGTACGGTATGCAGCTGCCAACAACGATGTCTATCGATGTATTACTGCACTGATCTCATGCGCGACCTATGATTGTTCCTACCATGTATTAATGCACGTCTTGTAAGTTGCTCTGGATAAGAGCGTCTGCTAAATGCTTAAAATGTCATGTAGAAATGTACTTATGAACGCGTGAACTGAAGTTTGCTATAATAAAATGAAGAACAGGAGGGAAAAAAGCAGTAGAGCTGGAAGCCTCCAATTCTGACTTGGAAATTAGCATCGCCAAGCAAATTTGATGTGATCTCTCACCTGGACAGACCGATGTAGTCAGGCCACAGGGGGAAATGCATAAAGAGGCACATTCTCCTGCATTAAAAACAGGACATTACAATGCCTTGGCTTCATTCATTTCATGGATCCGTTTACAGCACTCACTGAACACACTCCACTGGAGTATTAATAGCACGCTTAAAGAAAGTCAGAAGCGACTGCATTTCTGTCTCTGTGTACATCCGTTCCTCGCATACATGCTATAGGCCTTGAGTATTACAATGCTGAGAGATCATTCAGAAAGAAAAAAAAAAAGATAATGGATAATGCCAGCATTGGTTGACCTGGAAAGGCAGCCCGGTTGTTGAAAGATGATAGCTATCGAGAACTTGCTCGCGTGTACATCGTGGAGCATGTAGCAGAGGTAGAAGTCCAAGGCCAGGATGACGCAGTGCTGGGTAGCCTCTAGTCTGAAGGTAAACACGAGCCTAGGCGGGCTGAATGGCCCGTTCTTGTCATTATGTATTATTATGCTCTTACAAAAAATGAAATTAATTTGCATGACTCACGTCGCTATTAAGGCCCAAGGTCTCTGGAATGCGATGGCGTCGTCACAATGTGCCTCGTAGCACACACAAAACGTAACAATTATCAACACAACATAAAGGATATGTACTATTTCACTGATGAGAATCAGCACATCAGATTATGGTCTTCCTATAGGCTTCCTGTCACTCTCTATGAGGCACCACTCACAGCGTAGTTGGTAGTAGTCTTTGACGTCACAGTCAGCCATCCTGTGGGTTCTAGAATCCCTGCAGCATGGAATGTGCAGCAAAAATACGCTTCAAATAGCTTCAGTCGACTAATTCCCATCAGAAGAAATTTATTGAGAATTTTCACACCAAAAAAAATAGTAAAAATTAAAAATACTTACCAGTGGACTTCATCTATATAATGTGGACAAGAGGACGTCAGTTATGGACACGAAAACAGCAGACTTCCTGGCATCACTTAGCCTCACTTTGTAAGCTAGCTGTATAGCTGATGAATACAAGTGCAATTCTTTTATTTAAAATAAAAAAAGTGTCCAGATGAAGCACAGAGGAGCAGTGCAGTTAGTGAAATAAATACCTGTGCCTGCTCTCGTTTCTGTTTCTGTCAGCTTAAATTAAGGAGCCCTGTCAGGGCGCTGGGCTCACGCAGGAACAATTGCTTGTCTGAAACATGAAAGAACAACGAATTGAATATAATTAAATTTCAAATCAGAAATAATTGTAATATTGTCAGCATTAACGGGACGTTCTGCATTCACAGCTTATCTCCTCTTTCTCAGTTTTATTGAAAGTGGAGTATTTTCTGCGTGCTTTAAAGCAAGCAAGCCAGCTAACAGCGAGAGAGTGAAAATGGCACGACAGGAGAAAAGAAAGCGATGAATTATCTAGAGTTTGAACGAGACAGGAGCATATTAGCACAGCCAAGGGGTGTCACCTTGGTGTCACCCAAAACGACGGGGGCACTGTGACATTGGAGGTGTCCATTAGAGGGAGCCCATAGTCTATTTAGGAGGTGAAGACTGGTTGGGCGGGTTCTTACCTGAGGGCAGCCATTTTGATCATGCCATGCTGTGGGCAGCCATGACGCCTGGCCAGGGAAATAGCACCGGGGGTGAATTCAGCAAGTGAAACGTTTCGCTACGGTTGCTATCGAACACGCTGTTCCTCTCGACGCTGCACGCCATCTTGCATCGACCTCACAGGCATGTTTGTTCTCAGTTTGGTGGGCGTGTCGGGGCTGTATCCGGAAGCAGTGACGTATTCTAGAATCGGTGTCACACCGTACACAGTCCCCCCTATCGGCAATCACAGTAACCGGGCCCTACAACTGTACGTTCAGCGCAGCATCATTTCAGTTTATGAAACACATTTTTCTTGCTGCTGAACTCACAGCAGGTTTAGTATGCCTCACTTATGAGCCTCCTCCTGACTTTATTTTCCTCTTTGGCTGTTTTTATAGCTGTTTTTTTCTTTACTTGCCGCTTGTTGCTTTTTGCGGTCTGTTTTATTAGCTTGTCAGGCAGGTTGGGCACAGTGACGGCTTCGATACTCTATTGAAGGGTAGGCCATTAGCTGACCCTTTTTGCTTATGTGCTCCAGCTCATTTCCCCCCGTTTCCGTTGATGCACACCTCACATTACCACCAACACTCGATAGAACCTCATGACTAACTATACCGACTGAACTTAACTGGACTGAGACTGAGTTATAGGCGTAACGAGTGGGAGGGATGAGGGGGCGGGGGGAAACATGTCCCCCCAATATTTAAAACAGTCATATCTGCCCCCCCACCCCCAATAATTTTTAGATGTAAAACATTCCCTTTCATTATGTCCCTCCACCCAATATTTAATATGTGATTACGGCCTTGACTGAGAGACTCCACTGCCTCACACTGGCCACTGCTGTGGATCTGAGCCAAGATGGCCACCTCCACAGTGAGAAACATGAGTGTACGATACACCTAATTCACGTGTTGTCAGGACACTGTGGATCTGAGCCAAGATGGCCATCTCTGCAATGAGAAACCTGAGTGTACGATACACCTTATTCACGTGTTGTCAGGGCACTGTGGATCCGAACCAAGATGGCCACCTCCGCAGTGAGAAACATGAGTGTGCGATGCACCTTATTCACGTGTTGTCAAGACACTGTGGAACCGAGCCAAGATGGCCACCCTCAGTGAGAAACCAGTGAGAAACATGTCAAGACACTGTGGAACCGAGCCAAGATGGCCACCTCTGCAGTGAGAAACCTAAGTGTACGATACACCATATTCACGTGTTGTCAGGACACTGTGGATCCGAGCCAAGATGGCCACCTCTGCAGTGAGAAACGTGAGTGTATGATACACCATATTCACGTGTTGTCAGGGCACTGTGGATCCGTGCCAAGATGGCCACCTCTGCTAGTCATCTCTTTCGAATGTGTTGGGACTAACAGAGCAAGATCCTGGTCCGTAACAGGACCACAATTTTCCTGGCTTATTTTGGCTAGCCATAGACATCCGCTCCCCCTCATGCTCCTTGACATCTGCTTAATTTCATGTTTAAAACTTTTCGCACTTTTGCTATTGATTGTCAAGGTACCTGCACACACTTACCTACCATTAGCAGTGTTGAAATCGACCCAGAAAGTAAAGGAAGGAGATGAAGCTGATGTCATGTGAACAGTGTACATTTAATTTTTAGAAGTGCCCTTGTGTCTTGCGAAGGCATGTACTTTAATATAAGGTTTGACAAGATAATTAAAAAAAGAAATCATTATCTGCAGAGCCGCAGAGTCAAATGTCGCAGGCATGGCTTCGTCCTCCGGGAGCAATTAGGGACAGGAATCGCATACAGCATTAACCCCTTAGACGCCAGTCACATTTCTGATGATCACTGACAATTTTAAAAGAAATATCAATTTTCAACAGTGTTCATAACATAATTCATCTTCCATACGACTGCATGTTTTGTTACAAATTCTCAGAGAGATGCAGTAATTTAAGTGATCTGCAGTCTTAAAGTAGTTATTTGATTGACTGCTTAGTCCCCAGTTTCCCAGCACCGATCACACGAACAAATACACAAGTGAATACACTAAACTACTTGTTCAAGAAAACTTTCAGATACAATGAGAAGGTATCTGTTTTTGTTCTTCAATATAGCGCCGGAAGCAAAACTTATAAAAATTACTTATAAAACTGTCATTATACTGCACGAAGACATTCACACTCATCTCTGTTTTTGTCAGAGTAGCAAAACCCATGACAAAATCATCAGAATGACAAACAAAGTGAGACTTCTCCTTTTCCTCGCCCTTTCCCTTCTCATTAGCATAGCGGTTGACATTATTTTTAGACGATCGACACCTGTTCACCTGAAAGAACAGAATTGCCAACACTAAAGGTCTCATCTATTGAATTTGTGCTGCATGTTTACTTATTCATTGTTGATCATTCATAATTAAAGATTCAAGGCACCCACATTAAATATGACTAATGCTGCCACTATTCTGTGAATACTAATCTTCAGGTACAGTGTATAATTCATAGATGTGTGCATGACATATTTGTAAGTAGACACATCCCTGTTTATCATAGAGTTGTGTCCATGTATGAGAGAAGATCAGGACCCGTATGTATAAAGCATCTCAGAGTAGTTGTACTGATACAGGATCAGTTTTGCCTCTTCATAATGGAAAAGGTTACAGTATGTGCAGGGGAACCCTGATCCTAGATCAGCGAACAGAGATGTTTTATACATGCTGGCCCTGAGCTAGAGGTGCATTCAAGGTAAACAGCGGATGACTCATACATACGTTTGTGGCAGAAGCTGTTGCTGTCATAAAAGAACAGCAAAAATGAAGCGTTTCTACAGACATTATGTTCTGCCTTCTGAAGATGGCAGGCAGGGGATGCATCGGGAAGACGTAGCAATGTGAGAGCATCGGCTGACGGATCCAAAACCTCTTGGAGCTTAATTTCTTAAATAAGGCGCAGTAATGTGGTGGGTATTAAACATCTGTTTCTCACATAATGCCTTCTGACAGGATGAGATGAGGGCAAACGTGAAGTGAAGATGATGCATGATCATCTGCTAAATCTTTTAGGAGCAAATCGATGCCCGGTAGTAATGGGAGGACTCCTTCAGTAGTGTTTCAAAATGTAATTGTGACATTGGTGCCATTACAAATATCATCACTTATACTTTTGGGGCACTCTCACCCGTTTTGCTGGACAGAGTCACAAATGGTGTGATAAAGTGGCTCGGTTTGTTAAGGCACTCTTCTCTCCGGGCAAAATGATGGGGGCACTGTGTTGTGGGAGGTGCCATCCTTGAGATGAAACATTTAACCGCGGTCCTGACTCACTGCAGCCATTAAAGATCCCTTGGCACTTTTAAAAAGAGTGAGGGTGTTAAAACGGGTGCTCTCTATGCTCTGGTCACCTAATCACCACGACAGATCGTTCTCAGTTGACTTATTTGTTAACGATAACGTAAAAATGTAAAAACATAACGTTAAAATATAATTTTTTAAAAGACACTCCCCATTGTCCAAAACAGCTGCCGGTTAGAATGGGTGTCTGCAGTGCTGGGACACAGCTGGTTTTTATCTTGCCAGAGGTAGAGTGGTTTTCAGTTGTCTAGGAAGCTCTCCTGTAGCATCGTGAGGCCTCTAGTTCGAAAAACAGTCACTGGCTCGTGGGCGAGTCCACTGGAACAATGAACCGTATTCACATTGTGGTTATGGACTCACGAGGTATGTGCCCTCTGGCCAATGTTGTTGGTGGGTGCACATCTTGGTTATTATATCTAGAGCTAAACAAGTACCTTGGTAGTTTAGTTGTTTAGTCATTTCTATTAGCTTTGAGAACAACTTTACTTGCTTGGTGACATTAATTGTTTTGTTGGGATATTTCTAAAGACGTACACAGAGTAAAAACAAATAAGCCAATGAACTGTGATAACAAACTCCCAACTTGTATTTTGTTTAAGTTTAGAATGTGGCTCAATAGCGGGCCCCACAAAAGCCAGTCATGTGACTGCAGTCATGTGACTGCATCACATGACAGGAGGTAAGCCAGGAAGCTTGACGTAAAACCTTGTACGCCGTTCGTTTTAAAATCGCGCCCAACCGCAAATGTATATTTAACAAATGGCAAAAAAAAGGGGATGGACTTCAGCAATAATGATGGGATCGGAGGGCTTAAAAGGGTTAAATTAAGGAGAACATATTCTCATATTCAGGCGGCATGGTGGTGCAGTGGATAGCACTGTCGCCTCACAGCAAGAAGGTCTCGGGTTCGAATCCAGGCCGGGGGCCTTTCTGTGTGGAGTTTGCATGTTCTCCCCGTGTCCGCGTGGGTTTCCTCCGGGTACTCCGGTTTCTCCCACAGTCCAAAGACATGCACGTTAGGCTAATTGGAGAGTCTAAATTGCCCGTAGGTATGAGTGTGTGAGTGAATGGTGTGTGTGCCCTGCGATGGATTGGCGACCTGTCCAGGGTGTATTCCTGCCTCTCGCCCGGAACGCATGCTGGGATAGGCTCCAGCCCCCCCCCCGCGACCCTGACCAGGAATAAGCGGCTTAGATAATGGATGGAGATAGATATTCTCATATTCTGCCTTTGAAGACTTTCAGTAAAATCTCCTTCTCAGGACTCCCGGAGTCACGGGTACCCTTCTGCATTGGAGAACTCTCCCGTGCTCATGCATACTGAGTAAACCAAAACAGCGTTGCTGTACAAAATGGGGGCCGCATTTTTTTGGCTGAATTGAATTGTTCGACGTGAAATGCCTTTGATGAGGCTCTTTCTGGGTGTCTGGGCCCGGGGCAATGTCTTGATTGCCACCACCTCTTCCCAGATAGCCTGGGGGCAGACAGCTTTGCAAAGCAGCCGTGACAAATTCCCCTTTCTTCCCTACGCTCGAACGTCGGCAAGCCCTTTCACTTCTTCATTTGTTTATTTATTTACTTATTAACATGCCCCCCCTCTCCACAACCCGCTCCATTTCAGCTCAAATTAGAAAATTCAATTCAGAGCTGCAGCCTGCTGCTTCAACTGGGTGCTGACTGGGCAGACCTTAAAATAAAATGTCGAAAATAATAATAATAAAAAATGAAACGAGACCGTATCTGATCTTTTTGCCCTGTTCTGGTACATTTCGAATAAATCCAAACTCCATTAATCAGCTATCGCTTGTGGAATGAGCAGAGCACACTGTCTAATTGAAGGTATGCGAAAACCCAAAGTGCAGGTAAGACGGTTTACCGCGTGGAATGCGATACTCCCCTGATGATAATGATCACTCCGAGGGAAGCAATCAGCGCGGGCCGCTGATCTCTCGAAAACGGGCCGGTTTCCACTTTCGCTGCGGCTGACAGGCGGTGGAAATTGATTTCAACCAGTATTCACCAGCAAAATGTCTGCCTGTTAGAACCTACAAAAACATTTTTTCCCTCTTTTATTAATATGTTGTTTTTCCCCCTCTGTGGCAACACACCGCCCGGTTATTGAAGCTCTTCCCGTCTGCCTCCCACGAGATGTTTACAAAGACATGCCCGCCACGCAACGGAGATAAAAAGCATCTCTGTTTTTGCATTTGTGGCATTTTTATGTTTAATTTTTATTTGTGTGTCGAATCTCCCTTACCGGTCAGCATGCACACGTACGCAGTCAGGGTAGCTGGCAGCTTATTAAAGCAATAGAGTGGTAGTTATATTACATGGAGGAGTATGTCCCTGGATATTTTAAATGTATAAAAAATATGAATTGTATTTGATTTATTTAAATCAATAATAACAATTGCAACACTACTACTTCTACTTCTAATAATAATAATCATAATAATAATAATAAATCCTGCACTGCAGTGGTTATTTTTAACACATGGTTGATGAAAAAAAGGGAAGGGGGGGGAGGAGGAGGGGAGGGGAGGGGGTGGGGGTTGGTTTTGGATTTGATTTTATGCGGGCGCAATTAACTGCTGATCTGGAAACACTTTTTTTTTGCGAAAACACACTTGTCTCCTCCTGTTTGTCTTCTTCACCTTCACACAGCAGCCACATGCAGCCCTGTGGGGCCCCTCCAGGAAGTGCGCGTTTGAAGCACTCTCACTTCGTACGTGCTGCCATGTCAGCATGGCTGCTCCAGCTACCGCAAGGAGGAAGACGTCAACGGCAACCGCGGGAAGGGGAGCTGTGCACCGAGTGTGTGTGATGTAGTCTGGGATTTAACGTAGGGGAGCTGGGCGCAAAACCCATGTGTGTATACACACACACACACACAGGTAACTGCCCAAATGAAGGAATCACTTCAGTAAATGAAGGGTTCTGGCGGCTCTGTTATGGTGTGGGGGTGCATTTTGCTGGCATGGTTTAGATCCACTCAACCCCTTTGAGGGCAAGGTAAATGGCAATAAATACAAAGCCATTCTGAGTGATCACCTTCATCCTGTGGTGAAGCATTTCCATCCTGATGGGAGTGGTCTCTTCCAGCATAACAATGCTCCCATCCACAGGGCATGAGTGGTCACTGAATGGTTTGATATGCATCAAAACTATATAATCCATATGCCATTGCCATCTCAGTCCCCAGACCTCAACCCAATTGAACACTTATGGGAGATTGTAGAGCAGCGCCAAAGACAGCGTTTTCCACCATCATCAACAAATGATGGAATTTCTTAGGTAAGAATGGTGTTGCATCCCTCCAATAGAGTTCCAGACACTTGTAGAATCTATGCCAATGTGCATTGAAGCTGTTCTGGCGGCTCATGGTGACCCAACACCCTATTAAGACACTTTATGTTGGTGTTTCCTTTATTTTGGCAGTTATCTGTATGTGTGTGTGTGTGTGTGTGTGTTTGTATGTATATATATATATATTTTCATATATTATCTGAAAACACAGATAAGCTTCACAGTGTGCGTATGGATGGATATTTTGAAGACATTAAGTATAGATTGTAGCACTTTGGTTGTCTAATCTAACATGTGGATGTAAGATTGGGGAGTAGGGAAAAGGGCAGAGTTGTGGAGTGGAGTCACATGACTTGGACAGTACTTGAGACCTGACTTAGACTTACATGTCTAAGTCAAGACTTGGACTTCAGCTGGATGACTCGAGAGACATGTTTTGAATGTGACTTGAGGACTTGACACCTGAAATTTGGGGACTTGTGACTTGACTTGTCCTGAACACGGTGACTTGGGACTTACTTGAAACTTGAAGGTTAAGACTTGAGACTTACTTATGACTTGCATAACCATGATTTGGTCACAACTCTGGAAAAGGGGTTTTATCAGAGGAAGGTTATGGCCAAAACGTTGTGTCTTTGGACTTTTCGTTATGCAACTTATTTGATGCAGCACCGTGACTTTACATTGTTAAAGCACAAATTCTGCCAGT